>CAIGRB010139781.1:33816-45931 GCA_903798255.1 Fraxinus quadrangulata | reverse complement strand
TATAAAAAATAAAAATAAAAAAAAAAAAAATTGTTAGCCGAACGAGGGGCTCAAGGCCACTAGTCGAAAATGAAATTCAAATGTTAATTTGTTTAGGATCGTAACCGCTTTGATACCATGTGAAGAATATTATAAATTGTATATAATAAACTTATTTTTATTACAAAGTAAAAGACCTTATTTATAAGGCTATAAATAACTCTAAAAAGAAAGATTGCATAATAATTATACAATCAACTATTAAGGAAAATAATCTTACACTATTGAAAAAATATCATAGAGATTATTCTTTCCATATCTTCAACATGATCAACTTCCTATAAAAATTTGGGAGAAATCATTTTTGGAGGATAAAATCTTCGAGGATGCCAAAATTTCTTCAATTCCACAAATTACAGAATTCTAATTGCCCCTCTCATCAAATTGCATTCTTTTGTTCATTTCTCTCCCAACATACTCTCAAAAGTGTTAAAAATTGACGGCTATCACAATCCTTGTTTAAATCAACATTTATTTGCCTATCATGATTGAAAGGGATGAATATTTATCAACGTCAACGGAGTCCTTCTCCCCTACCAACTCAAAATCACTATGCCTCTGCGTCGAGCAATCCATCGTGATAGAAGATTGCCCTCATGTTGTATCAACACTTTCATGTGTTCATGCATTTGTTCCATTCACATCAAATATGTCAACATGACCACTCAAAGATAGATCTTAGTGTTCACATCAAGCAACATCACTTCTGACATCGGGACTTCAAAAATCTCAAGATCTTTGTGGTCTCATACCAGCATCATGTAGTGGAAGTACGTATTATGAACAAGAACAAATGAATGATTGAAATTCGAAAACTTCATAGTCACTTTTATATCAAAAATATCAATCTATCGATTTTGGTCTAATTCAAAGGATACAAAACACTCTTCTTAATTCTTACCAAACATAGCTAAGGAGACACATGCTAAATTAATAGAATTAAAAATAAGGAAAGCAAGTGACAAAAGAATCTAGATCCTTAAGCCAACTGATCGATCATGTTGATGTAGTGCCATGATTCTTCACTTGATTTAGTGTATGAATTCGTGTGCATTAATTGAGCATATGAATTCTCTTTTGATTGCTTTTCAAGTGAAATAATGTTATTTATTATTATGATAAAATATTGACGGTGTGGTAGTGTACGCGGAATAATAGGATTGAACAGTTCAATTTTTTTGGGACAAGGGGAGGAAAGAGAGATAGAAATGTAAGGAATAATGGGGTTGCGACATCGTTGGTGTTCCATTATCATAATGATAAATAGCATTACTCTTTCAAATGCAACCATCTAACAACAATTTATCTGCTATTGCCTCGTGTACATCACTAAGAACATTTGCAATGTATTATAAATTACCATCTAAGCGGCAAGCAAGTTGAAGATTTTCCTATCCATGAAGCATAAATGTATAATGAATCTCTAATGGTTGCATTTACAACCCAATTTTGTTGCCTATCTGTCTTTTATTTCTTAAAATAAAATAAAATTAAATTAAAACCACATCTAATGATGTATAAGAATAACAAATTTTGTGTGATGATCATGTCTAACACAGCTTCTAAAATTTGGATGCACTTCTGGATAATGTTTTTTTTTCTCCTTTGTTACATCAACTTCATACTTCAAAGATGCATTTTTGATTTCCATACATCTACGAATAGCAAAATACTTTCCCACGTAGGGCTAATGATAAGGGAAAAGTTAAAAGGTGCTTTCTTTCACCCTTAAACCTAAAGAACGGAAAGGTTTTTAAGAAATTATATTCTTATTAGTAGCAGACAGCTATCTTTAAAGATATAAGTACCCCTTTGTTCCAGCTCAGTCTCAAGATTTATTATTTCAGGTTTCATAAGATAGGGTATCATACAGCCTAGCCTCACTCCTCTAGCTCATTGACGTATGAGATTAGGCCCATGTTTGAGCCACATTAAATTTTTCATTTTCATTCTTTTACTCATTTTCAACCAAATATTCTTCAATAAAATAATATTTTCCATCACATCAATAATTTTTCCTTCTTTTTCAACCGCACATTCTCCATGAATCTACTATTCCAAAATACATTCTTCTAAAATAATGTGGCTCAAACATACTCTAGATGAATAATGGCACTTTTCCAATAATACGGAAATCCACGCAAGTAAAGACGTTACAATGCACTAGAATGCACGAATTCGAAGTTTTCTATCGGATTGCATTGGACATTGTTCATTTTTCTAATGTGATAAATTTTTTTAACAATCCAATTAAGCATTGAAGATGCTCTAAGAGACCCAGTGAGATCTTGCAGTTTAAACATCAATAACATGAGTCTAGGCAATTTAATTGAATGTCATATACAATACTCTTTAAACTTAAAGCTATTATAGAAGCTCATAAGCATAAAACTAGTGCAACTAAAGCTAAGAATCAACAATCGTATCGATGCATCCCCACTTGAATCGTCCTTCTCAAGAAACATTTTATTTAAGGAGATAATCTTTATGTAAATAAATATTTCTTAGCTCATTGGCTCATGCTTGAAAATATTTACGAGGTACATTACCGAAAATATTTATTGTTCTTAACTTGTTTCAATTTAATTAAGGTTCGGATTGAATCAAAGCCCATTAAGTTTCAAGGAACAATTTGATCCTGAAAAATGCAAGTTCGACCCTAACAACACTTAGAGGGGTGAATAGGTGTAATATGCGGAATTTAAAAATACAAACGTATTAAATAGCGACAAGTCACTTTTTCATTTTTTTCTAGATGATTAAACATTAACATGCAAGTCATATTAGTCCTAAGTTTAAATATTACAGATCAAAAATTCGTAATATAAAGCAAGAAATGAACAACCGCATGATCACGGAGAAACCAAATTGGGAAAAATTCCGGGCACTTTGCTAGTCAATTCATAAACGAATATAACAACTTACAGTCTATCAAACTAGACGACCCTTACTATCTCATCACCCGATTGCACTCCTTACAGCTCTCCGCAGATATCGTGCTCCCCTGCACCTATCATTAGCATCTGTTGTCAAAGCTCTTCGTGAAATCTGCTACTTTTAACACTCTAAGCCTTGTGGATTCATTTATCTCCCGTGGATCACGAAGAATGACCCATTTTTCAGACAGGAACTCCTGTCAACTTCCTTCAATTTTCAAAACTCTGACTAGACGTAGAGAAAGTGATTTTTGGTATTTGGATTTTAGAACTAATGTTTTTCTCTCAAAAGATCTCACAAGAAGAAGATTGAAAGATAATGTTGAATGATTTTTTCACAGATGAAGTTCTCTCAATTGTTCAACCTTAAAAAAATCGTCTATGTGAGTTCTAGTATTTATAGGTAGGTTAAGAAACAAGTAGGTCAGGAAAAAAATTTTAAAACACGAAATAAAAATTTCCTAGACAGCGCTGTCGCTCGAGTGAGGGCTTAGCGACAGTCGAGCGAAGTGTGTCGCTCAAGCGAAGGAGGGGCAACAGTCTAGCGACGATGTTTATGCTTTTGTAGCTTGAGCCAACCTTTGGCAACGGTCCAACGAAAATCCGCTCTGTTTTCCTCTTTATTCCAAAATTGAAACTTTAGATCTACTAACTTTTGAACTATTTACACATTACTCCTTGAACTTTTACAATCTATACAATTAAGTCTTTTTTGTTCACAGAATTTGCCAATTACAAAATCAACTAAAACCTAACAAACTCCCATTTGGCATTGTGTGACAAAACACTAATTTATGTCAAGGTAGTAATCAAATGAAAATTATAGACTCAAAGTATGACACAACCTATGACTATCAACTGTCTTGAACGAACAAACTGCAGTATCTGTTTCCTGAAATGGACAATTCAAACACCAGTGTAAATTGTGTGAAAAACGGGATCAATAAAAATCAAGTTCAAACAGTTCAATTGTGTACGTGTTATTTGAGAGCGACGATAACTTAGAAAGCATATAATTTAGTAAAGCGCATAATTCATTAATAAACAACAAACTAAACTAAGACATAGTATCAATGCAATCCAACATACCACGAATACACATTGACACTACCAAAATTACCTTCAAGTGTGAATGGTTTGATGAAATAGCAACTGCAATGTATGATTCAAAGTGTTAATGAAGTGGCCAAATAATTGATTTTGAGTGTGTTTTGGAATTTTTAGAGAAATCAAGTGAAATATTGAGGAAAAATGCGAAAAAAATCCTTGAAATGAAGCGTATTAGTTTAGAAATACGGGCTGTCGCTCGAGCGGCGGTTGAGCAACAAGCGAGCGAGGCAACTTCTGCTACTGTTGCTCGAGCACGTTTCAGCGATAAGCTGGTGTGTCGCCAATTGACAAAAATAGCACCCAAAATTCAAAAATTTTAAAAAATAGCCAAACAAAATATTTTTGTATTTAACTTAGTCACACACAGTATGTTTAAAAAGAACGTGTCGTTTGCCAAACAAAATACTTTTGTATTTTTCACATAATTTTTTTAAACAACAATTAAAACAAATAAATGCACGAAAATAGAAGAATAAAAAATAACAAAAGGAAACAAGAAGCAATGGGATACATGCATGAATGAATGGACATAATGAACCGCACATACATGTACCTAAACACCAAATCAGGGTGAAATTTGATGCCCTTACCGTGAAAAGCACGACCATATCTACGACCTTCGAGGTCACTCCTCTTTACCCAAACTTTCTTAGAAGCAGGAGACAATTGAGTTAACCGGGTCATCATCTCAGTTAAGTGTTGACTTGACTGGCAAGAAAGTCAACCTTACTAGTGAAATCGAGATTCTTACTTCTAGTTACACGATTACGACGCGTAGGTCTAGTGTGTCCCAGAGCACCACAATGGTGGCATGTGGGAATGAACTTAGATCCAAAACTGCTCGGTGGTTGATGTTGAAAAGTAGGACGATTGACCCTATGCTGTTTGGTAGGTCTCAATCCTATAGCATGCTCTACTTTGGGTTTAGGATAAGTAATTTTCCGAGCTTTTTTAGTAGCAGGGACGAACGTGGTCCTGGACGTGCTAGCAGTAGCATCATGATTAACAACATAACCTAGACTGCCTATTTTCAGTAGGCTTATTCATCCCAAGCAAATTGTCCAACTTCTGTGAGCCATTCATAAATGATTGAAGTTGAGCATTAGATTTATCAAGATCAGTAGTTAATGATTTAACTTTAATTTTCAAGTTTTCATTAACCAGCTTTAACTCACTCAAAGTGTTAGTCGAGTATTGAAGGTCACTTAACAGTTTCTCATGTTCAAGTTCAAGCTCGTTCACCTTTTTCAAGACGACTTTTGTTGACCTTCTTAATTTTGAGACTTTCCTCAAACAATTCACGATAAGACTCGTAAATGTTGGTCTCATCATCATACTCTTCAGTAGACTGTTCATTCTCATCTTCCCTTACAACTTTCTCAATCTCACAGTTAGATTTTATAGTAGCAATCGAGGTGAAAGTGAATTTTTGTTCATCCTCACCACCAGATGTCTCATTCTGATAATCGGAATCTGATTCATCATCACTCAAGGTTACAGCTAAAGCTCTACATCGTTCTTTACCTGAACTCTCTTTCAAATTAGGACATTCACTCCTAATGTGACCAAACCCCTTGCACTCGTGGCATTGGATAGATTGAGATTTTAAATCGAGAGTCCTAGATGTGTTTTTCTCACGTCAACCTCTCGAGAATGGATTAGGGACGTCACTATTTCACTCCTGAGGCTTTCTCCTATTCCTCACCACTTCCTAAAATTTTTTAACGAAATATGCAATTTCGTTGTCCCTAAGGGTTTCAGTATCAGTGGACTCTCTCTCAACTTCTCTAACAGTATTCATGGCGATGGATTTACCTCTTTTTGGTTGTGAGAGTGAATTCATAAGTTTGAAGTGATCCTACGAGTTTCTCAATCTTAACAGCATCTAAGTCCTTCCTTTCTTCTATCGAAGTAACATTGGGTCAAACCTCTCGGGCAGTAATCTAAGAACTTTTCTAACAATTTTTGACTCGGGGATCCTCTCACCTAAATTAAAACTCGAATTGACTATATCATTCAGTTTAGCGTAGAAACTATCAAACGACTCATCATCAGCCATCCTTATCTCTTCAAACCTAGTGGTCAATATCTGCAGTTTAGAGTTCTTAACAGTTTTAATTCCCTCGTGTTTGGTTTCTAAAATATCTCAAACTTCCTTAGTAGTTTCACACATTGATATACGCCTAAACTCTTCAGCAGATACAACCATGAACAGGGCATGAAAGCCTTTACTGTTGTAATTACACTCATCCAGATTAGTTATGATCCACAGTGAGATATCAGCGGGCGTGACTACACCTTCAACAGTAGTTGTAGGTAGTGCCCTTCCATTTTGAACACTTATCCAAATATGTTCATCCAGAACTTTAAAAAAAGCTCTCATTCGAACTTTTCAGTAAGCATAATTGCTCCCGTCAAAGAGCGGAGGCACGGACAATGACTGACTCATCTAGAATACTATAATTAAGGGGCAGGAATTGATTTAAGGCTTTGATACCAATTGTAAAATGCAAGTTCGACCTTAAAAACACCTAAAGGGGGGTGAATATATGTAATATGCGGAATTTAAAAATACAAACGAATTAAATAGTAACAAGTCACTTTTTAATTCTTTTCTAAATGATTAAATATGCAAGTCATGTTAGTCCTAAATTTAAATACTATAGATCATGCATTCATAATATAAAGCAAGAAATGAACAACAGTATGATCATGGAGAAATCTAACTAGGAAAAACTCCGAGCACTTTATCAGTCAATCCACTATAAATGAATATAACAACTTACAGTCTATCAGACTAGATGACCCGTACTGTTTGATCACCCGACTACACTCCTTATAGCTCTCTGCAGATCCTGTGCTCTCCTGCACCAATTCTTAGCTGTTGTTGTCAAAGCTCTTCGTGGAATCTGCTACCCTGCAGTACTTCAAACTTTGTGTATTCGTTTATCTCCTGTGGATCACAAAGAACGACCAGTTCTTCACAGACAGAAACTCCTGTCAACTTCTTTCAATTTTCAGAATTCTGACCAGATGTATGGGAAGTGATTTTTGGTATTTGAATTTTAGAACTGATGTTTTTCTCTCAGAAGATCTCACACAAGAGGAAGGTTGAAAGATAATGTGGAATGATTCTTTCACGGATGAAGTTTTCTCAATTGTTCAACCTTAGAAAAACCGTCCATGTGAGTTCTAGTATTTATAGGTAGGTCAAGAAACAAGTGGGCCAGGAAAAAATTCTTTCAAACGTGAAATAAAAATTTGCTGGACAACATTGTTGCTCAAGCGAAGGAGGGGCGACAGTCCAACTACGATATTTCTGTGTTTGTAGCTCGAGCCAACCCTTGACGACAGTCTAACGAAAATCTGCATCGTTTTCCTCCTTATTCCAAACTCGAAACCCTAAACCTACTAACTAACTTTCAAACTATTTGCACATTACTCCTTAAACTTTTACAACCTATACAATTAAGTCATTTTTGTTCACATAATTTTCCAATTACAAAATCAACTAAAACCTAACACATCCGATTAAAACTCAAAAAATGAGCATAAGAATTTTAAGATTGGCATGTTCAAAAGTGCCACCATCTTGTTGAGACATGTTAAGAGATAAAATTCTACGTCAAATAAAAATGAAAATAAATATCAATTTAAAATAGAATCCCAAATCTTAACAGTCTAGAGGTCCCAGTCTTGATTTTTGTTATAAGATACTAATTTCATTTCTTGAGTAAAAAAGCCTATAGCAAGGACAATTTTTGGACGAGAGAAGTTCTTAATCATATGTAATATAAAATGAATAGATCTGATGATTATATTGATGTTTGAGTAGTGATTTTCGTAAGTGAGTCTGTAATATTATGATAGTGGATACACATCACATCATTTCTTTATCAAGAAAATATTGACGAAAGATCTTGGAGAGGAGTCGTCGATTTCAATCTATATAAATTAAATGGTTTGTTGTTTTCTAATTTTTGTTCATGGCCTATGGGAGGCATGAAGGGGATGGAGGGAATGTAGCATTAGGGATTGGGAAATTTTGCATGAGTTGGTCAAATAGAATGTGAGCAGACACAAAAATTGCTTCAAGGCTTTTTGTCATCCATTTATGAAAATTGTATGCACGAATCTTTTCATACAAAACCATTTGGTAAGCACGTGATTGCGGGTATGTTAAGACAATATTTTATCAATACACATGATCCTTCTTTAACAACTTAAGTTTTAGATGAGGTGGGTAATGGTCAGTTTGGTTGGATTGTGACAAATTGTTAAAATTATCAAAAGATTGCCCTAATATTGTTCATGATATTTTTCAATTTATTTAATTATATTCTTACTAGTTTGATTGCATAATTAGTTATCATCTTTCTTTTTGTATTTAACTCTAACCATACGTATATGATATTTATATGGTCTTTTATTTTGTAGTATTTAGACAAAACAGCTATACAAATTTTATTGTTTACTGAATTGATACATCTTTTCATATTATTTAACATATTATTAGAGGTCAGATACATCTTAATTTGGGGTTGCATTCTTTAGTAGGTCTAGTTATTAAAAGTTCCTCGAGGATTTGATTTTGGCCTTGTTCGTCTACTTATGGGATGTCTCCCTCAGGTCTTGATGATGGATCATGTATATTGTTGGATGATTTTTTATTTTTATTTTTTGGCACGAACTTCTTATTATTTAGGTTGGTATAATCGATAAGCATTGTCAACACAATGAAAGAGCATCCTTTTGGCCATGGTAGAGGCTTTATGCTTGGAACATTTTAGTTTTTAAACTCAATTTGAATTTTACAAACACCATATTGAGTTTGAGAGGATGTTAAATATATCAAATGATCGTCATAATGTCGTTCATGATATTTTCCCAGTTTATTTAGATTATTTCCTTAGTAGCTTATTTGTATAATTAGCCTATGTTCTTTCTTTTTCTACTTAAAATGTAACCCCATTCATAAGGTCTTTTCTTATGTAGTGAAGGATAAATTTGATATTTTAATGAAGCATACAATTAGCATTTTTTAAGGAAAAATCTGATAATAGGAAATTTCTGTGTGCATAGTTTTGAGAGAAGGGGGAAAGGTTGATTATGGTTCAATAATATTGTAGAATGGAAATGGGGAATGTCTATCACTAAAGTGTTAATGATTGCCTTATAAATGGAGAACAAATTATATGTGTTAAATGGAGAAGAAAGTAATACTCAACATAGAACGGATTGTGTTACTCTTGACATTTTAAGATGAACATGTAGTATTAATTTGGCATTAGAGTCCAACAAGCTCAAACGAGCAATTCAATCCTTTTAAAGTTCAAACAAGTAATCATATATAAAGATTGATGTTTTCAAATCATCCACCGTTGACCGAGGGTATGTCAAGGTTTTAGCTACTCTTGTCAACATGATTTAACTTTATAAGAAGGAACCTTAGCCTTAATACCATGTACGCCTACATGTTTGCTCATCAACGTCATTAGCTACTCGTTAAACTTTTAACGAGAAGGTTGCATACTCTAGATATGAGAAGGTATGTAGTTCTATTGATTCTTTTGATTGTGATTTGCCACTTTGAACTTTCTATTAATTTTTTTGTAAGTGATTTCCTCTTCTAAGTTAGGCATGGAATTTAGATTTAGAATCCTTTCCATTTAGCTTCCATTTATCCACCTCTTCCCATTATACATTGAAGTGCAGCATTATTCTATTACAAAAACCAAAACCATATGAACTATTGATAGCCTTACTCTAGACTAAAACAAATTGTTGATAAATTATGATTTGTGATATATCATAATTTGACTTGACGAAGGGGTTTTATCTTATCAAATAGGATTCTTAGTTTGAAACTCTATTGATTTAAATGAGATAGATTTCAAGGACTTTTTATGTGTGTGTAAAAGGTAAACCAGAAAAGGGTTTTGGATTGAGAGAGGTGGATAGAATGACAAGAGCAAGTATTTGAAATTTTGATTTGTAAATCAATTCTCCATTTCTTTTGTAAATGTAGGTGAATTTTCTAAAATCACACAAATTTCTTATTTTTTCACTGTTGTTTTCACCAAAATTTCATATATCCCTTCCTCTGGTTCCATTGCAGCATTTGAAGCATGAAACAGCATTCATGGCAAAGAAGATAGAGCTCCTTGAAACCTCCAAACGGTTCTTTTTTTTTTTTTTTTGATTTAATTTGTTGAAAAATCTCATTAAATACTTCAGTTTTTGTGGATAAATGTATCTGAATTTCAGGAAGCTTTTAGGGCGAGGCTTGGGTACATGTTCAATTGAAGAACTGCAAGCTATTGAAAGCCAGCTAGAGAATGGCCTAATAAACATTCGAGCAAGAAAGGTATTGTGGTTAGACTCTCTGTACACGTATTGTTAATAATAATAACAGCATTCTTCTTTGAATTTCAGGCTGAATTATACAAGGAGGATATTGAAAAATTCAAAGCAAAGGTATCATCATGCATGATCTCTAAGAAATGGCATTCCTTGTTCTTTGTAAGGGCATCTCCAATAAATTTTAGAGAGTTATGCTTAGAAATAATTTTCAAGAGATTTTATTTTAACTTCTTAAAATAGAATCGTTGAAGAGCAAAATGGCATCTCCAATATAATCCTTGCTTTATAATAACCTACTTCTAAAATTATTCAAATCATATATAAATTGATTGAACATTCACGTATAAAAAAAATTAAATAAAAGACGAGGGAAAATCAATAAATATTTATTGAAAAAAGCAAAATGAAAAGCAAAAATAGAGAGCATTATTGTAATGAATAAAAAAATTACTGACTAAATTTAAAGATGCTCTTTATTATATATAAGATGTTTTTTATAAATAGTGTCTTGGAGATGCTCTATTACGTGTGTGTGTGTGTGTGTATACATGTATTTTGTAACATTATTTCTATAACGTTCAGGAGAAGTTCCTTTTAGAAGAAAATAAAGGATTGCATGAAAAGGTAAATCTTTCGATTCCAAATTTAATCTTGCAGTTCATGCAAATACTTGGAAAATTATACAGTTGGACTTTTGGCAGCTTTAAATTTTATTCTTAGCTTGAATTTTGATTTTAAAACCCTATTTTTGTCATTGGTTTCAAGATTTTCTAAAATGAATTCTGGTCACTGCAAAAACAGTTTATTAAGGTTTATGGTATATATTTCGTGCCTATGAAAACATTGTTATCTTCTTTGAAAAGGTCTAACGTCCACTAGTAGAGAATGTTATGGAAGAAAATGAAGTTAACAATTTGTTTATTATTTGTCTACTACTGCTTGATATTAAAATTCTCTGGATATCAAGTAGCTAAAAATTCTATCATGTGAGAATTATATATGAAAGTTACTAGTTCAACCCCTAAAATCACCTAGAAGGAGGGGGGTGAATAGGTAAATAACGCGGAATTAAAAATTATCAATTAAAAGCAATATGTCACTTTTTAATTGTTCTAGATGTTTAGTCAATCAAGTCAATTTTATCATATATTGAATTGCCACAATAATAAATAGAGCAGTAAATAACACAAAATTTGATGACGGAGAAAACTCTTAACTGAATGAAAACTCTGGGACCAAACCAGCAACTTCCACTATAGACAATAAAAACTTATCATATGATCCAGCCTAGAAAACCTATTAGATTTGCTGATCTAATTCCTGCAATATTGAAAACCCGTTGGAACGTGCTTCACTCACACCTACTCCCAATCTTCTGGAATTGTGTATCTCCTGTGTATCACCAATAACACTTGTTCTTGTGCTCTTTCGTGCTTGCGGTCCAACATAATTCAATCTTTAGCAACTTCTTAAAGCTATTGTGAAAGTACATTCTGATTGTGTTTATAAAGTGAGTATTTTGGATTATATGAATTTGATATTTTTTTCCAACTTGTGGTTGATTGTTCTCAAGGATCATATGTTTAATCTCAATGTTTGGATGTGTTCTTGAATCTTTGAATGATGTTATGAGGATGTAATATAATGATCAACCACCACAAAAAATG
>CAIGRB010139781.1:17488-32196 GCA_903798255.1 Fraxinus quadrangulata | reverse complement strand
CGAGCCGGCTCCTTTTTTTTTTTTTTTGGAGAAATTTACATTTTTTACTTAAAGAATTTAAAATTTGTACAGTTTATATGTATTATAAATGAAGAAACACTAGTATTGATCTCTAAATAATTTTATAAATTATCTATATTTAGCTATGTCAACGAGCGGAGTTCAAAAAAAAAAGCTTGGGCTCGGCTCGAGCTTTTTTGGCCAGAGCCTTTTTGGGCTCGAGCCGAGCCAAGCCAGCAAAACCCGGCCAAAAAAAATGAGGCTCGACCTGAGCCCGAGTCGCTCGAGCCGGCGAGCTTTTTTGCCATCCATAGCAATAGGTATTTATAATAAGAGGTATTTAAGTAGTATATGAAAGATAAAATTTTTGAAAAATGCAAATTAGGATTTCTCGAAAAATACCGTCACTCGAGTGTCAGGAGAGTGAGAGGTGTGTCGCTCAAGCAAGAAGCGGACGACAATGATTCTGTTTTTTCCACTCAAGCATCAGTTAAGTTAGAAGCTAGCGTAAATCGGCGATTCTTTCTTTTATTATATATTCGAATTCAAAGACTCCTAGTTCATCTATTCAACTTTCCAAAAGATTCAATGACTTTTATAACTCTTTTATAATAATCATTTTGTCTAAAATATTGTCAATACAACATAAATCCTAACAAGCTTCCTTTTTAGTATTCTATGACAAAACTATACAATACAAGTCAAGAAAGCAAAAACAAACTAATCTATCTAAGGTCAAATTGAATGTCTGTCTCTTGCATTCCATGAAATATGTTTCCTAGAATCAACAACTCAAATACTAAGTGTAAAAGTACGTGATACATAAAATATAATAATTAAAATTGACTATCATAAATATGCTAGCTAGATTGAAATAATACTAATGTTAATCAAAATATCAATTAAAACATTACTATCACAAACGGCAAAACTCAAAAAAACTAAGCATGGAATACTATCATCTCTTCCAATACTATCATGAAATAATATCATCTCTCCCTAAATTAAGTTTAAAATGCATAAAGTTCAATTACTAAAATTAAAATGCCATCATTTCTCCATTTTTGTCACAAATGACGAAGAAAATTATATACACAATATATAATAACTTGAAGATGCAGTTGATAGCATGCACAAATATAATCAATGATTAGTAAAATTTTCCACATGCTCAATTCAAGTCTAAATGGAATAAATTGTATAAATTACTCATGTGTGTTAGATACCACTAATTGTTTGTGATCAAGATTCATAATCTTAAATTTGTGAGAAATGACATGTTAAAAATTACTATTAAATAAGTTTATTCTCATACTAATGAAAGTCAAACCAATAATACATATTATGACATATAAATAAAGATCATTTTTTATGTATATTATTTTTTTCTTTCGCACAATTTATATTTTTGTTTTTAAACTCATAATTTTTTTCTTCAATTTTTCACATTTTATTTGTAGACTGCAACTAAGATAACCCCTGTAACGAGTTTTGGGTCGATGACTTCAAGTCAGTTGACTATAGGGTATCAGGTTATAAGAAACTCATCGATTTTAATTACTTGAGTTAAATAGGTTTTGAAGAGAGTATAAGATGAAACATTTTTTTCTTATTTAAGGGGATATATTAGAGTTTAGGTCTACTAAATTAAGATCAATCAATGTTCAAGGTCACCTTATCAACAAATAATGACTATCACAAATTCCACACACGTGGTCAAGACTAACTTACAAGATTATAGTGTGTGCAGTGCATATGGTACATTAAAAAATCTATACTAAATACTCCACAGACTTAAATAAAGTAATGGAAAATATGCTACAACATGTCAATTAAACTCATACTTGGTCCCAACTCACATGTTCAAGTAAATTATATATCATGTTGTAGTAATTTTTTTTTTTAATTTTCAATTTTTCAAATAAAATTTATTTATATTTAAAAAAAATCAAACTACCTAAAAAGAAAAAATAAATAAAAATGAGATGCATGTAATAATAATTGAATCACAATTAATAAACGTAATCATGCATAAAAATACACCTAATCAGTTAGGTATACAAACATTGTTACCTTTAAGAGCACCGTGATCAATTTTAAATTTGTTAGATCACTCTTTTTAACCCGAACTTGTCTAGTGAAAGACTTATTTCGAGTCAACTGTATCATTAATTTGGTTAATTGACCCACTCTATTAGTGATGAAGTCAATCTGGCCACCAAAATCCTAATTTCTAACTCTAGTGAAATTCTGATTTTTATTTCTATTTAGGAATTTATGATATCTAGACCTTATATGTCCTAACTCATCACAATTGAAACAAGTTGGGATAAACTTATGTCCAAAGTTATGTGATTGCTAATATCTATTCCTAGGTTGGTAGGTTATATGCTGTCTAGTAGGCCTTTATCCTGCAATACCCTTGTTCTTGAGTTTAGGATTCGAAACATACATAGGTTGGTTGGGGCAAGGATAAAAATAGTTTTTGAAGTACTAGCCCTATTATGATCAGTCTGCTTATATCCTAGACCTCCCTTATTTCCAACGGGGTTATTCAATCCCAAAAGACTGTCCAGTTTATAAGATTCACTCAAGAAGGATTGGAGTTCAGCATTGGATTTCTCAAGGTCAGTTGTCAAAGTTTTAACCTTGGCTTCTAAATTCTCATCGACTTATCTTAACTCACAAATGCTTTTAGTTGACTCCTAAAGATCATACACAAGTCTCTTTTTTTAGCTCAAGTGCATTAATCTTTTTTAGCCCAGCTTTATTTACCTCTTTAATCTTAAAACTATTTTCAAATAATTTTTTATAAGCCTCACGAATCTTTTATTCATCTTCAGACTCTTCCTCAAATTGCTCACCACTATCTACTTCCTCAAATTTCTCACTGTCCTTATTAGATTCACTTTGAATCCTAACAGTGAATGCCATAAACTTACCATTCTCCTCATGAATGGATATCTCACTTTGATTATCCGAATTAAACTCGTCATCAATGAGAGTTGCATTCATAGCTTTACCCTGATTTCTCTTACCATTAGGGCACTCACTTCTATAGTGGTCAAAACCTTAACATTTATGACATCGCACAAATTTAGATCTCTTTCTAGACTCACTGGAATCACCTCTATGTCTCTCTCGTCTTCTCATTTCTAAACTTTTTTTTAAAATTCTTAACAAAGTAGACTATTTCCTTATCATTAAGTGATTCTGAATAAGAGGAATCATAATAATCATCCCTAACAGTGTTCAAGGCTAAAGGCTTATCTTTCTGAAGGTTAACTAATGTTAATTTATAAGTTTGGAGAGATCCAACCAATTCTTCAACTTTAATAGTATCTATGTCCATACTCTATTCTATAGCCATAATTTTAAGCCTAAATCTCTCAGATAAAGGATCTCAGGATTTTTGACAATCTTGGGCTCAGGAATTCTCACCTAACTAAAATTAGAATTAACTATATCATTCAAGCTTGCATAGAAGTCATCAAATTTCTCATCATCCTTCATCGTATTCTCTTCAAACTTAGTAGTCAACATCTATAACTTAGAATTCTTAACAGTCTGAGTTTCCTTATGTGTGGTCTGCAAAATATCTCAAACCTCTTTTGCAACCTCACACACAGACACACGCCTAGGTGATACAGCCATAAATAGAGCATGTAGCCATTTACTATTCCAATTACACTCATCTAAAGCTTTTTTAGACCAAGTTGAAACATCAGGGGTAATTACACATGCAATTATGGTAGATGGGGTTGGTCTAACCATTTACTATGCTCATCCATAGATATCAGGAAGTTTCTCATTCTAACTTTCCAATAGACATAGTTACCGCCATCAAAATATGAATTTAGAAAACTAGGGTTAGGAATTGAATTTAAGCTTTGATACCACTTGAAAGTTACTAGTTCGATCCTAAAATCACATAGAAAGGAGTGAATAGGTGAATAATACGGAATTAAAAATTATCAATTAAAAACAAGTCCATTTTTAATTATTCAAGATGTTTAGTCAATCAAGTCAATTTTATCCTATATTGAATTGCCATAATAATAAATAGAATAGTAAATAACACAAGATTTGATGACGGAAAAAATCCTTAATTAGGTAAAAATTCTGGGACCAAGCTAGTAACTTTCACTATGGACAATAAGAACTTACATCCAACCTAGAAAATTCACTAAATGTGCCTATCTAATTCATGCAATTTTCAAGATCCGCATGAACGTGCTTCACTCACACCTGCTCTTAATTTTTTTAAATTGTTCATCTCCCGTGGATCACCAAGAACACATTATTCTTGTACTCTTCCTATGCTTGTGGTCCAACCTTTCTCAATTTTTAGCAATATCTGAAAGCTATTGAGAAAGTACATTCCTGATTGTGTTTAGAAAGTGTGTGTTTTTTATTATATGAATTTGATGTTTTTCCCCAACTTGTGGTTGATTGATTTTAAGAACCAAAAGTTTAATCTCAATATTTGGATACGTTCTTAGATCTTGGATTGATGTAATGAGGATGTAAAATAATGAACAACCACACGCAAAAACGTACTGGACATTAGGTATTTATAATAAGAGGTATTTAGGTAGTATAACCTAGATAGAACTCTTGAAAAACGCAAATTAGGATTTCTCGAAAAATATCATTGCTCGAGCGTCAAGCTAGTGACAAGCGAGCGAGAGGTGTGTCACTCAAGTGAGAAGTGGACGACAATGATTCTGCTTTTTCCACTTGAGCATTAGCTAGATTACATGGTAGCGTAGTTTTGGTGACTTTTTCTTTGTATTCCATATTCAAACCCAAAGACTTTTAATTAATCTATACAACCCTCTAAAAGATTATGCGACTTTGACAACTCTTTTATAACAACCATATTCTTTTATAATAATCATTTTGTCTAAAAAATTGTTAATACAACATAAATCCTAAAAATATAAATTTGTATTTTCTGAATGTTTTTCGTATTTTATAGGTTTGGAGCCTAATCTTCCCCGTCTGAAATCATTTTACTTTCTATTTTAATAGACTGGTAGGGGGTTCATACCAAGCACCCAATGTGTACGCAATTTTTTTCAAACTAAAAAATCCATTTACGTTATACCTTTGTGATGTCATGATATTGGTCTTCTGGTCATTTGTAGTTAATCCAAAGTTGAGCTTCCTATTTAAAACTTCTAGCAGAAAGCATCGACTTTCTTTTGCATTAAATTTTATACGTCTTGTTTATTTTTAATAGAATTTATTTAAACTATGATTCCTGCAGTGTGGATTAAAGCCAAATCAGACACCAGAAAATCAGAAAGAAATTGCTAGTTGCAGCCAAACTACAGTGAGCTTTGAGGTGGTGACTGATCTGTTTATTGGTCAACCTCCAATCCAGAATGGCTATTGACAGTCTTAATTTATCAAGTTTCCAATAAATTCAGATTTCAGTTGATAATTTCCAAGAAAAATGTTGAAATCAATATTTTTCTTTTAGGGAATTGCGTGGAATGTGATGAATAAATCAGCTGCAGAGTAATTGTATTTTATATTCATAGTAATATATTTTCAAGTTTCAGATTTTAATTGCAATAGCAAAATGTAAATAATTTGGGAAATTGGCGCTTTCAATGATTTGTTTTGTGTACTGGTTTTAGGGTTCTTTTCATGGAAGCTTAATTAGGTTAAAAGTGATGGGAGAAAAGCTTATTTTCATTTTTCAAACTTTTTGTTATACACTCATTTTCAACCACATATTCACTCAATAAAATATTTTGAACAAAATTTTTTCATATTTTTTAATCACACGTTCTCTTAAAAATTAGTATTTAAATTTTTATTTTTTTCAAATAATGATTGTCAAATGGAGGCTCAATTAGTCAACATAGAATTGGAAATATTAATGCTGCCAACTTCCAAGTGAATTAATTCCTCCTCCTGATCAAAACCTAATAGGAGACAATGAAATAATTATATATGTAAAAACAACATGCACCATGAATACAATCAATTTTAAACCGGAAAAGCTTCATTTTTAGCCACGAATGGGAACACGATTTCTCTCCCCCCAGCATCAGAAATCTTTTCTTTGTAGGATCAAATTAGTAATCAACGAGGGTTAGTCGGTTAGATATTGCTAGAAAACGAGTCTTTACTGTGATGAGCAGAATTCCTTGCTGGCTAGAGAATTTTGATCTCAATGTACAGGGTTTGAACTATATAGACTATAGGAATTACAGAGGAGAGTACAACAAGTTTGACACTCGAAGATGTGGCAAAATATGTGTCATTGATTGTTTAAAGTATTTTTAAAATTAATATATAAAATGCTGCAACATAACACTGATGTCAAACTTGATGTCAAATTTGATGTACGTATATGCAGCAAGATTGTAGACTACAGTCTACATATGCCACATTTTGACGAAGAATGTGCAAACCCCCTCACCCATCCCCTTTCCTTTTTTTTTCTCTCTCTCTCTTAAATTTTACGTTTATATCTACTTTCTTCTATAATTATTAATTTATGAATAGACTACAGAATGCCATATCAATAATTTATGATTTTCTAATATTGTATACTTTTGTTGCATAGTTCTGAAGCATATATGTAATGGTAGGTTTGTACCTTGGTTGAGACGTATTGTACGAATTTCTTCATTAATTTATGCCTTCTCGGATTGTTTATGGGCTATAAATTCAGTTTAGAAGAACTGCTCCAAAAGGTCCCTCTTTACCTAAGTCAGATTGAAGTTGAGCATGTCTACTCTCGACAATCCAATAAGAACAAGACGTTTTCGATAATGCCTGTTGTATTGGATATTGCCAATTTTTGGTTCCAGGTGAAGTCTTTTCTATGGTAATTGCATTATGCTTTCGTAATCTGCTTCCCATTCTCAAGTTTATTATTTTTTTTCCAACATCCGAAAGTAGGCTCGCGGGGTTTTGCCTCCTTTCGTCTACTTGTATAGACAATTTCTTCTAAATTGTGATCAGACTCAATGGTTGTTGGTTAAGTAGTACTAGCAGTTTTTGGATTTGAAACATCGCAAACTTGAGATAAATTGTAGCCGCTGCCAGATGGGATACCTACATACACCGTGGAGATCATGAACGCGTGTGTTGTGCGACATTTCGGGGATCCATGTCGGCGGTGGGTGGTTCAACTCTGCTCAGCTCATCAACCCCATGTCTTCAAGCGGCTCCATTTGACAATTGCCTGGTCAATGATGGTCTCTCCTTCTGGGAATAGGAAGATGATGACGATATGAGCAGGCCCTTTTTTATATGCATTTGTCTACCATATCCATCCATCTCCCCCATGGGTTTTAGATACGACATGGTTAATATATTTGGGATCTGCAGTTGTAAATTTATAATATAATTCTCTTTGTCGTTTTAGATTCATCGCCTTAATTGTCACCAAAAGCCAGTTCTAGGTTGTATACCGAAATAGCGCGTGATAGTAAACTTTGAACGTGGATCGATCAAAAACTTGTAAAATAGGGAAATAGTTAGATCGACTAGTTGAAGGTGAAGTAGGACACGATGACTCAAGAAATTCCAATGCTTAGAGTTTAATTATGAACAGATTGCTTCTCCAACTACTTTTGTACATATAGTGAAGGATTAAATGACTCGATGTCTTTGCCTTGACAATGGCTCATAGTCAAAATTTATAATACCATGATTTGAAATTGTATCTTCTAAATGACTTAAAAGTACTTTCCTTGTGTATATATATATATANTTTATTTTTTTTAAAAAATGGTAAAATGATAATAGGGCATTTATTTGTACATGCATAAAATTTTAAAATATAAGTTCCTTTTTTTTAAAAATTTTTATCTTTAACCTATATTCTACATCAAAGTCAGACTGCTTTGATTACTTCCAATTTTATAAGTGGATTTTTTTTTATGAATGATCAAATGTGAAGACAAAGGGTGTCCCAAATGGGGCCTTTGAGTGTGACTATATGATTGAAATATATACACTTATAAATAAGCTATTGGTCTATAATTGGAAAAATAATGGAGTGCTCTTTCATCAATCCTTTCCCATCATTGTCATGACCTAATTGTTTATTAATTGGGAAAATTGCATAGTTGGTGTCCAATATATTACGTGAATAACAAGTCCCTTACATTTGAGTAAGAGTATTTGATCCTCAGTCTTAAATTGTTGCAGTAGTTCAAATGGATGGTTCGTGTCCAAGTAGCTATCGAATTCACACGTGACTCTCACATGTTTACTTCTTTTTTTTTTTTTTTTTTTTTTGGATAAATCCATTTGTACAGTATTTTTAAAATTGTCCAATGACAACATGCCACCTGGCTCACTAAGCTTTTTGTTTTTGTTTTTTTGTTACTTCTACCCCCACCAAATACCTTAAAATTAATAAAGCATATTCCAATGTCCCCTAAAAAAAGAATAAATGTTTGGCTAAGTTTATAAAACCTACTTATAAATGTACTTAAAAGTCAGGAAAAAAATTATCAGAGTATTAATAAAGTAAATAAATTCGAGCCGGATGCAACCAAATACACGAGCTCAGTGTATTGAAAAATAAATAAATTTATTGTCTTTCTAAACATTTAAATGAGAAAGTTCAATATTTGCGAGTAATTGAGATTGACCATTTGTTGGAAATTTGGTTAATAGCTTGTTGAATAACTTCATTTAAAAAGTTAAAATGTTTACGAGAAAAAAAAAATATTTATTAATATGATGTTTATACACTGAAATTTGGGCTTTGCCCTCCATTGAGCCGGCTCGATCTTTTCTCGGGCCTAACCGACTGATCGATTTGACACCCCTAGTTTCATCAAATTGGATGAATTCTTCAATTTTGTTGATTTTGGTAACAATTATAGATAGAATGATAAAATTGAAAAAAATTGACATGAAAGGAACATGTATATTTAATGACCTCTAACGAAATTTCTCTACCACAAAAATATTTATTGTCTTTAAAGTCACGTGAGTAAAAATTACCCCTAAGAAGTTGCACTTGAAACTGGTTGTATCAAATTCTAAAATAAATAAAGCTTTATTAAGCGTGGGATCAAGTCTCAAGTTTTATATGCCTAAGCATGTTTAGGCCAAGTCTAGAACGTGATAATTCATTTTCCTATTTTTAATATTATTCTAAACTATATAGATAAATGCAATAAGCATATTTTCAAAATTTATAGGAATTTTATACATATTTTTCAAATTTCTAGTAAAAACATAATTTTCAAAACTATGTTTGTGCGTTTGATTTAGACTAAAAAGAATTTTTTTGTTGAACTTATTTCTTTTTTAAATTTTAGCAATAGTTGAGCATTTTTATTAGGTTGGAGTCGTTGGACTTAAAATAAATAAATAAAAATTTTATTAATTATTTGTCAAAGAAAAATAGACATGCCTTTTTCATAGGCATGCCTTAGGCCGGGTGATCAATGTAGAGTTGACCAATGTTTTTACCGTCTAGATGGATGTTTTAGAATACAACCTCTATGACAAAAGTTAGTGTACAGATTTATTTATATTCGTGAAAATTGAAAATTAATTTTTACTTGATATGTTAAAATATGAGAGGGTAAATCAAGAAGGAAATTCAAAGATTCGAAATTTTAATCATCCTACTCTATAATGTGAGAAAATATCATACTGATTTGGTACGACATTGCTTAATGCCTGCATGAGCATCCAATAGCGACAGTATTTGATTCTGGGAAAGGTAAACATGAAGAAATTGAGAAGTAAATATACACGTGCGCGGACCACATATTTAGTCCGAAACTCTTAAAAAGGAAAAAAAAAAATATGTTGCTAAACTTTGACAATGACTAGCCAAATAGAATTAGCAAAAACTGGAAGGAGGAACGATAATGGTTGAAGAGACGTGAGTCTTTAGTGCCAGAATTTCACCATGAAGAAGAGATCCTGAGATTACCGCTCTCAACTTCTACCATCCACATCAAAGCCAGCCCCAGTCCAACCAGGTGGTACTGAACCTCTACCCTTGGATATTGCTCCTATTCCCCTTCCTCTCCCGGGGTTCATACTTTTCCTCTTCTCTCTTCCGTCACCAGCAAGAGATGGCTGTTGGTTCTGACCATTTGTTTGGGGAACATTCCCTCGACTTGATGTATCACCAGCTGATCCACTTGCTGGTTCTGGTGTACTTACTGTGGAAATATCCTGAGTTACACTATGCTGTGCCAGACCCCTTGGATTCCCATCCTAAACACAGGATTCAAGCCAGAGTCAGAAAATTTCTTAGGGGACGTGATGTTCATGAAAGTGTTCTCTATGTTTCACTATCTAAACATTTACTTCTCCATAGATGGAGTTATTCTGTTAAAATGTGCCAGCAATACATCAAATAGCTACATACTACAAAAACTCGTAAAATGAAGCACCCAATTGGTGGTGGCGAGGTGTGATTGAACGCTACTGTTTGCTGATAAATGCTATAGTGCCTAAAATATTATAACACAAAGTGGAGTTGGGTTGCTGGTGGCTGGGGGAAAAATATATAAGTTAACATCTCAACAAGTTACAAGAGTAAGAGAAAATATTACATCTATATGTATACTTTCATATTGCCCCAGTGCACATTTTTCTCTTTGAAATAATAGAATATTGTCTCGTTCTTCATTTGTCATCAGAAGAAACAAAATGATTTCAAATAATATTCACTGTGATGAAGAAATGAGGGATGTGAAAAACTAAATGCCAAGGCAATTCAGTAAAATCAAACTTACCGGATAAGAAGGTACTGCGAAAATCACCTGAGCAATCTTTAATTGATGAAAACTTTGACCACTCGTAATTTAAGATAATGAATTTAGATGAGTTTTCTCCTTCGGGTCAGAATTTTTATTCTCCTTTGTTCTCACGCATCACGTACACATTATCTCCTATATGCTAAAAAGTGGGATACTTAATAGATGTAGAATCTTCACATCTACAAGTGAATTCTGGATTTGAGTCCTTACAGGAATCCATTAAAGGAAATGAAGGCTCAAGAAATTGACTGATCAAAACGTATAATCACATTTGCAATTCAGATGGTTATGGAGTAAAAAAGTGGATATACAGCAGTCTCTCAAAGTTTGTTTGACAAAGTTCAATAATGTGATATACTATAATCATCATACCATAATAATGATTGGTTTTCTCCCCATTAGTACAATTTAGGCCAAACCTTGCACCACATTTCTTATGAACTTGAATGACTTCCAAGCATAAACTGTATCACTTCATTTTTTCACTTTTCCAGGTCACTGTGTCAACATCAAATGATTTTAATTCCTGCTCAATATATCATTCTGAAGTACAGCAGTCAATTGAAGAAGAGGAATCTATGTTCTAGTGATTGTATCATACTTGAGACAATAATTATGTTTGCATCTACGCCTGAATTGCATACAAGTTTTTAAATTTCCGAGATAGTCATAGATCTAAAAGACTATATGGGTGTGTGGTGGTGTGTAATTTCACATACCATGAGACAGACAAACAATCCATAGAAAAATTTGTTTAATATGTACACATTTTGTTTAGTATTTCCCCAAAGTTTGTGCAGAACAATACGTCCAAACGGAAACAGCATGTGACCAGTTAGGATCTGCATCATTAGCATACTGGAAATGGAAATACAATTTATATCTACAGAAATCCCAAAAGAGTCTCCTAGATGAAGACATAAAGGAATTAAATCTTACAGAGGGTACATGAGTGGATGATCTGCTCGGGTTTAAAGCCTCCAGACGCCGTTTCAATTCTTCCAGTCTAGCATACTGAGCATTGCTACTTTCCTGAACCTGTAATGGAAAATTAATTCAAGGAAATATAAGCTAAGCTCGAAAACTTGGGGATTCAGTAAAACAAGAAATCTACCAGATTATTCAAGTCTTCACAAAGCTTCTGTTTAATTGCTTCTTCATCCTTTACAGTTTTTGATGCTGCTTCCCAGGCCTAGCGTCCAGCACAATATTCATCAGGGGAAACAAAAGCAAATAAAATAAATGATAATAGACTAGATTGAGAAACCAGGGGCACTAAGAACAACTCCCGTGAATAGGAAAAGAGATAAAGTGCACATTAAGAAGCTTAATTCACATCCTGAAATCAAAGTAACAGAAAACTGAAAAGTTCTTTCTGATGATCCGACATTCTTGGTTTTAGATAATAAATGTACCAAGCCACATTCACAAATGCCTTTAAGAAACTACCCAAATGAAATGTGTTTCGAAGTTCCTAGTCCTTGATGAATCAAGCATATTAGTTGTCGTCAAAAACTTCTTTTCCTCGTATCTTTGTATTTAAGTAAGTAAGGAATATATTATTTACTTTCTTTAGTACCATTAAACTACTTCGTCACAGTAATTCTTGAGTACATGGTAAAGCACACCACTGAAGTTACAATTAAAAGATAAAATATAAGAATATCTTACGAACTTTTCTTTATATTTATAGTACTGTAGTACATGACTTTACCTTCAAATTAACAACTTCATTCGACAATAAACTGAACAATTTATTTCATATATACACACGTTTATATATGAATAACAAATATGACAATGTAATGTAACTTGGACACTTCATGATGTACAATTAGGTAACAAAGATGTACATGGTAAAATGCAAACAAAGAATCTCCAAAAGTTTATATACAATAATCAAATAAACTCATTGCAGATTTATTTAGCCTAATTGAGAGCGCAGATAAACTCATTGCAGATTTATTTAGCCTAATTGAGAGCAAGAAATGTGAGACANCAGCTCTAATTTTTGAAATTCACATTTATAATTATTTAGATGACTAAAGTAAATACATTAAATTATAAAGAACTAACACCTATAATGAAGAGAGTAAAACAGTTAATTGGCAAGTGAGGAAAAGCAATGTTCTTATCATATCCTGATTTCTTATTCTAGCGTTTCGTTTCTCCTTGTATTTAGGTGAAGAAGTAACGTAAAACTGAATAAACATCAAATAAAGGATCCTTAACACAGGGATCATTGAAATAGCATGCTTTTATACTCTCTGTATACTTTATGCACTATACTTGTGAAGGTGGACCATACAACACCCTTCCAACAACCCAAGTTCAGTCCTCCATCTATATATTCACTAATGACAATATAACATTTTTCATGCATGGAAGTATTTTGAAATAATGTTCAGCTAATTTCTGAAATGAAAAGGATAGCGTGCTATGACTCTGGAAATGTCTCTTCCATGAATCATGATCATAGTCAAGTGCTGACTGTGCTGTATATATTTTACAAAGATACAAGATTAGCTATTTATCTAAAAAAGACGAACCTTTCGTGCTTGCTCTTCATTCAGCTTAGCAACACGAATTCTCTCAGTTGACAATTCTATTTTCTTTCGCATGTGTTCAAGAGCTGACAATGAATGCAAGAGGAAATGATCTGTCAGTTAAACTCAATGAAGATGAATATTGTTAGAGGAAGTAGGAATACCAAACCACATACCAGCTTTCTTTGGTCCAGCAGTAAGCTTCATCTCCATCGTAAGATTTCCCAATTCTCGTTCAACATCACGAATCTTGGAATAATTTTCTTCGATGTATCTAAGCAGATGTACCAGAAATTTCATGAATATCACCAAAAAGGAGAAATTAACATCTAAAGATGACTAAGTAACAATTTCAAAAGATTCAACCATCATATAGCAAGAATTCTGATGCAGTCGACAGTCATAATACTTAAATATATGTGAAGGGCAACCAAAAGGAACCTAGAACAGAAATCTGATTGCAACCAGGAAAGATCTTTTGATATAACAGAGGCATCCCTTATCCCAGAGGACCCTGACTATCATATTTTTCACCTTCTTCAACCATCTTTTCAAGTAGAATATCTCTAGATAATGGCTTCAGAAAATGGGGAGGAATGGGGACAAAGTAGCATCTGGCTAAAATTACAGAAAACGAAAGTATCAAAGCATAGGGAATTCAATCTTAAAGTGCCAGGGCATAAACCAGATTTCCAAACCTGTTGGTTTCACCAAGCTAGATTAGTAGTGTGTGTGGAGAGTTGTCTCGAGAAAATAGTTTTCCCAGTTGGATAACATCCCTTTAGATAAATCTGCCATACTTGGCCTCTGTTTGATTTAGCTAAAATTTGATTAGTTAACAATTAATTTTAATCACACATTATATGAGACTCACAACTTTCAACCACACATTCCATCAACTTTTATCAAAATCTACTAAAATCATATTTTTATGTAAACCAAACAGGGGCTTAATACTATCATGGGACTACTCATCTGGGTTGATCTAACATAATGTGCAATTTCTGGGACCTATTCAGTACTGGGAGTTGAAAAAGGTAATCCAACTGCTTCCTTTGCTTTAATGTATTGAGGATTGGGTGAGTGCAGAAAATTCTACGGTACAGAACGAAGCTAGAGAAGTAAACCACTGCCACATCTCCTAATGGAAATAAAAGTGATGGTTTCCACTTTCCATGAAGGTTACATGGACGACAAGACCTGGAAAGATCTTTTGATATAACAGAGGCATCCCTTATATAGTCTAGCAGCACTCAGCTAGCATATTGATTCATGATTGATGGCTGTGTTTGAAATGGAAGATGTAATATTGTATATATTTCATGCAAGCTCATTTTGAGCAAAAAAATATAAAACTTCTACCTAAATTTAAAGAAAATTTCATATGTTG
>CAIGRB010139767.1:47217-58150 GCA_903798255.1 Fraxinus quadrangulata | reverse complement strand
TTTTTAATTTAATTAAATAACTTATTTAATATGAGAAAAAATGTAAAGTACTATTTTGTTCTTTTTAGTTTGGTCAAAGTTGATCAAATTTTCCATTTTTTTGTAAACTAATGGAAACGTAAATTGTTTCTATCCAAAATGGGCTCTAGCTGCATATTTATGAAAGATTAGAGACCTTTACAGATACAAAATGAAGGTCAATATAAAGTCTGTAAAAATTGAAAAGGCTAAGGATTGCTGTTGCAATTTTTCCTAAAAATAATAGAGTGCATGCATGAAAATGTTTATTCCATGAACAATGCAGATGCATGCGCCTAAAACCTACTTAACAAGAAATACAAGTGCTCATACCATTAATAGCAATGTGAGCTATATTGCAATTGACATCACTTTAAACTAAGATTTCATTCTTTTTTACCAAATCTTTTTTGAAGAAGATATAGTTTTAGTAGATTGAATCATCAATTTAGTCAAATAACTCACTTGATTAGTAAAAAATCTAACATGAGCAGTTAGATCATGTTTGTTGTTCCTCATCAAGGGCTTACAGTACTTAGGCCCAATATGATATAAAACACTATAGTTATGAATCTAGGACCAACTTCAGACTAAAGAACCTTATGTTGTATGGATACTGTAGGTCCAAGGATTATTCACTTAGACTTAACACAGACAGGAGCCAACTTGGTTTTAGAAGATGAAGCATGGGTATTAAGTTTATTCAATTTTAACATATTGTAAATCTTCTTAGAATAACTAGTAAATGATTGAAGTTGGACACTAGACTTCTCAAGATCATTTGTATGAGTCTTAACCTTTATTTTCAAGGACTATTTCTCTACCATTAACTTACTCAATCTACTACTAAACTCCTTAAGTTTGTCTTCTAAGATCTCATTTTCTAACTTAAGTTTATCCAACGGAGCTATTCAACTTTTTCAACTTAAGACACTTCTCAAAAAATTCATCAAACACCTGATAAATATCACGCTCATCTTCTGATTTTTCCGTTGAAGAGTCAAATTGCTCTAAGTCCTCAAATGTCTAACTCATAATCTCCTATCTTATCATGATTGGAATTCTCACTTTGATTATTGGAACTAAACTCGTCAACAATGAGGGTGTTGTTTATAGTATTATCTAGGGTTTCCTTGTAACTTGGGCACTCAGATTTATCATGATCGAAACCCTAATACTTATGACACCTTATAGACTTCTTCCAGGTATCTCTAGTATCATTTTTCTATCTTTTATCTTTTCTAGATGTACTAGAATCACTTTTAAATCTCTCAGAAGGTCTCTTACTATTCATAAATAATTTCTTAATTTTCCTTGTAAGGTAGGAAAGCTCCTCATCATAAAGTTTGTCATCATCAGTGGTGTCACTATTTGCTTCCTTGACAGTTTTGAGGGCTAAAGATTTGTTCTTCTTAGACTAAGGTGAGCAAAGTTCATATGTTTAGAGAGATCATACGAGTTTTTCTATCTTGATTGCATTTAGGTCCTTGCTTTCTTCAATAGCAGTAACCTTGTGTCTAAATCTTTTGGGTAGGGATCTCATAACTTTTCTCACAATCTTAGCCTTGGGGATTTGCTCACCTAAGTCGAAGCTAAAATTCACAATATCATTCAGTTGAGCATAAAATTTATCAAAAGATTCTTCATCTTTCATTATAATTTTTTCAAACTTAGTGGTCAACATCTACAATTTATTTAATGATTTTAGTTCTCTCATGTGTGGTTTCTAGGATATCCCAAGCTTCTTTCACAGTCTCACACACATACTCGTCTAGACTCTTCAGTGGAGATAGCAATAAAGATGACATATAAACCTTTACTATTCCTACTACACTCAGCTAATGCATCCTTAGTCCAAGTGGAAACCTTAATAGAGGTAACTATACCCACAACAGTTGTAGTAACCATAGGGTTTAAGAAATCTCTCATCCCAACCTTCCAGTAAGCAAAATTGCTACCATTAAAATAAGGAGGTACAAAATGTGATTGACTAATCTAGATTAACTGGGTCAAAAGATCAATACTAGGCCCTTAATACCACTTGAAAGAGATATATAGATTGCTAAATTTACTAATGCTTTGATACCGCTTGATAGCAATATTTATTTAGACCAAAACATACGGAATTAATCAATAATAAACAATAATTCACTAATTATTGTTTCTAGATGAGTAAAGTTAAAATCAGTTAAACTTTATGTGTCAATCAATAAACATACAGATCAAAAGTAATAAAGTAAATAACTCCAAATATGATCACGGAGAAAAACCCATTGAAGAACTCTTCACAATGATCAAAAACCTCCGGACAATCTTACCAGTAAAATCCACTAGAAAAGTTAACTTACAATTAAGTTCAAACATTGCTAAACTTCAGTTGACTAGGACCACCTAACTTGTAAATCATCAAGGAAATCCTTTGGCTGTGTTAACCGCACTTTCCACAACTCTAGACTACTTTTCTCTCCTCGTGGATCATCAAGAACGAGGGGCGCTCGAACTCAAAGCACCTCTTTTCCAAACTTTAGAATTTAGAAGGCTTATAGGTGAATATATGGTTTTGTTTAGTGCTTGATCAAAGTATCTTCTTGCATTTTGATCTGTGGCTGAGGAAAAATATTTGAGGATATATGGATTTCATCTTCAAAGTATGTTCTTTTGACTAAATACAAGGCTCAACTTGTAAAAAATCAATGTTTAGGATGATTTTATGAATCAATAATCAAGTGGTTGAATCTAGAGATCTTTTAATGTATTTTGGATCTTTAAGAATATGATCTCTAGTATGAAATAATGATTCAACACACCTTTAGGATGGACTAAGCTTGGATATAATATTGTGTAATACTAGTAAAATCAAGGGAAAAATACATAATTACCATAGTTTCAAGATACACTTTTAAGTTTAAGAAATTTGTGGAATTCTTTCAAAAATCGGCTGATCACATTTGTGAACATCTGATAAAATTTTTGTAACCCATTTTTTAATTAAATAAGATAAGATCACAGTAACATAAAATTTATAGTCACAATTACATACTAATCACAAATTATGTAACCTCATAGTCACAAAGACATAAAATGTAAGTCATAATTACGAATTTAATTACAAAGTTTATATGTTATAACTTATTAATCGACCACAAATTATGAAATTAATTAGTCAAAACTTATCAAATTAACTACCCACAATCACTTTTCATCTCAATCCATGACGCCATCCAGATCATTTGCACCACCTCAAATCAACGGACCACTACCTCCAAAACCATCAACAACATCTCTACCTCCATCGTAACCACCACACCTCATCTACAACCATCGACTACTACCAACACCACCCAAACGTTGTCGCCACCACCACCATCTCTCTCTTTCTACACAGACATTCACAGAAAAATAAAAAAGTCACCTAACCAAACTCCCCACTCCGTCGTCACCACCACTTTCATCTCTATCACCTGTGCATCATGTACAACTATAAACTACCACCAACACTGCCCGAAGTGGTCGCCACCATCACTTGCACCTCTCTCTTTCCACAACAAAGTCCCCAAACCCTCTGCACCCTCACCACCACCACCACCTAACCTCTCTCTTTCACACAGAAACTTGTAGAGGTTATCCCCAACAAAAGTTGTAAGATAATAGAGATTTACGGCACGGTTAAGTGAAGTAGATTTTGGAGGCCGTTAGGTTTTGTACGATCGACAATGGAGAGAGAAGTGGAGTTATGGTGGTAGATCGAGCATTAATGCTAGGGATGACAAAAAAATCCGTTCAACTCGAAATCTGTGGGTCCTTACCCTGAACGGGGTGGGGACAGGCCGAGGGTCATTGTCCTGAAGTGAGTACGGGACGGGTATGGGAATCATAATTCTCGCTACGCTACCCGTCCAATCTAAATTTAGTTTTTAAAGAGAATATAAGTTGTTTATAACAAATTGGTAAAAAAGCAATAATATTTACTAAGTAAAGATATAAAAAAAATAAAAGCAAAAAAAATAAAAATAAATGGGATGATAAATGGGACAGGTGACCTACCCTGCCCTCCTCTATCCCATCCCAAACCCGGCCTGTCCCGCTTTAAACGTGTATGGAGATGAGGTAAGGTTACAAAAATACTCGATGAGACGAGGCGGGAATGGCCAACCCGTCTCATACCCGTCCCGTTGCCACCCCTAGTCAATGCTGAGTGAATCGGTAGTGTGCTAATAATGGTTAAAAGAGGCAGAGGGATGCTACATAGTCGATGTCGGAGAGAGAAGCGGAGAGTGCTGCGATGGTTATGAGATTTGGATGCTACTTGGGTAGCGGTGGAAAGAAGTGGAGTAGCGATCAAGGATGGTGGGATGTTGGCTGCCAACATTGGGGTGAGGTAGCCAATGATAGTTTGACAGTAAGTGTAAAAGAGAGAGAAAGCTTCAATGTTTGAAATGTAGAAAGAGACAACAAAATATTTTGTTTCTTTTTGAAATAAAAGAGTCTGATTGATCTTCTTATGAGAAAAGAGGTTATTGTCTTTAAGTGGAGTTCTTCTGGTTCATAGAAGCAATTTCAATTGTTTTTGGGTATGAGTTTTAGGATTTTTATGTTTTAATTGGATTGTTTATTGGATTTGTGGAAACTGTTATATCTATAAATTGCATGGTATGCGTGTGACGGAGGGTGTCCCACATTGGTCAATTCTACATTAATTATTTAATTGGATTTGACCTATTTAATCAAGCAACCTATTTTTTGTCCTGAGCTTTGATCCGGACCAATAGCTTACTTGGTCCATTTTTCTCTTTTATACACGTGAGTCCATTCACAACAGAGGTATGTTTTATCTAGCCCTAGCCAAATCCCTTTATCTCATTTCTTACACTCATATTATATCTTATCCGACAATTGACTTGACCGTCGAAGGTCAAACAATTGTTGGACCTTTTTCTTAGCCGACGATCTCTACCTCCTAAAGGGGTGTTAGAGTGCATTGGTAACGTTTAAGTGGATGGGAGGTGGTTGAAATTCTATTGGCATATTTTCAAATTTAACAGATTGGCGTCGTCTGTAAAAAAATGACATGTTAATCATGTCACCACCACATTCGAAAGGCCACTAAAAAGGATAAATTGTCTAGACAGTTTCTCCATTAAAAAAGTAAGGACAACAACCAAATATGAAGGAAAATTTATTACTTGCCAAGATTCGAAAATTTCCTTGAAAAAGAAATTTTTCGCTATGAAAATGGACATTAGCAATTAGGGTTGAAGAATCCTGGGCTAAAAAATCTATCATAAAAAATGACTTCCAATTAATGGACAAGAAATCGGTCATGAAAATGGCTACCCAAGCAAATATGAAAAAGAAAGACTAACCCTATTTGACCTTGGATAAAGACGGAACACTGAAGTCAAGAAAATGGGGAATTATTCAAAATGCTCCACCTATGGGTTTGTCCACAAATATGATCTATTTGTTCCCCTTATCATCAGTAATATTTACCATATTTTTTTGGAAGAAACCAATACCTAATGAAATACAAAGCTAGCTATGGGAGAAGAGAAAATCAAGAGCCAAATCTTGCTCGCCCTTTGTGAAATGAGCATTTCCTCGCCTTGCGAGATATTTATCTCTTGTCTCGCAAGATGTTTATTCTCTGCCTAGCCATGTGCGAATTCCTTAGCTTCGCAAGTTGTTTATTCCTCACCCTTCACTATCTTCGAGCCGCTATAAGTCATCATCATTCCGAGACCAGTTTAGAAGTTTTTAATAATTTGAGAAAGCCTTCCGTTAGATATTTATGCCTTGCTATGCGAGATGCCTTGTCACTCGAAATTTTGGTTCTTGGCTTTGTAAGATATTTATTTTTCGTCCCTCATTATCGTCGAGCACAACTATAAGATCTTATTCACCCAAGGCCAACTTTAAATCTCCGATAGTTCAAGAGAGCCTTGGGCGAATTATTTATTTCTCACTCTTTGAAATTTCTCGTTACACGAGATGTTTATTCCTCGCTATTTGAAAGCCTCATCATGCGAGATGTTTATTTATTGCTTTTGAGATGCCTCGCTATGCGAGCTGTTTATTCATCATTCTTCAAGATGCCTTGCCACCGAGATGTTTATTTCTGGTTCTTCGAGATGCTTTGCTATAGGAGACGTTTATTTCTTGCCATGCGAGATTCTTATTTCTTACTTCACGAGATTCTTATCCTTCATCCCTCACTATCGTCGAGCTCAACTATAAGATCTCGTCTACCCAAGGCAAGGTTAAAAATCTTTGATAGTTCAAGACGAGTGACCAACGAGATGCTTATTTCCTACTTCGTCAACAAATTCTTTTGCTTTGTGAGATACTTATTCATCGCTCCTCACTATTGTCAAGCCCAGCTGTAAGACCTTGTCCCCTCAAGACCAGCTTATAAGTCTTGGATTATTCAAGATGAGCCACCAGTGGGATGCTTATTCCTCGATTCGCTAGACAAATTCCTTAGTTTCGTGAGATGCTTATCCTTCGTCCCTCGCTATCATCGAGCACAACTATAAGATCTCTTCCACACGAAGCCATATTATAAGTCTTCAATAGTTCAAGACAAGCCACCAGCTCGATGTTTATTCTTCGGTCTTCGTGATGCCTTGCCTTCAGGACTATGACAATGAGCTCAACATGCATTAGCTATATCATACCTACATCTATCTTCAAAGAGCTCAACATGCCATTGCTTTAGCTATATTATAATTGCCTATCTTCAGAGAGCTCATTACGCCTCTGGTTCAATAGCATCACAACTACATTATCTTTAGAGAGATCATAACGACGTTGCTTCACCTACATCACAACTGCCTATCTTTTAAAGTATTGATTCTACTTCAGCTATGTCACATCTACTTGAAATAACGAAGTTTGACCTAATTAACACTTAGAGGGGGTGAATAGGTGTTTATGCGAAATTTTAATTTATCAATCAATAAATTAAACAAGTCGCGGTTATTAAATAACTCAGATGAATTCACATACACAACTATTCTATGTTGAATTATCGCAGTTACTAATTTACTGAAAAATAAATAACTCTTGAAAATTGTTGATGGAGAAAACCCGTAACCGGGTAAATACTCCGGGCCCAATCCAGTAAAAATACACTATAAATGAATCACTTACACCACTGTCAGACTCAACTAACTTTAGTATTTTATGACCTCCTGACTGTAATCACCAAAACCCTCCTGGATTGTGTGTTCCTACACCAACTTCCAACCTTCTAAATTCATATATCTCCTGTAGATCAATGAGAACTCCCCATTCTCCAACAAGCGGAACTCCGGTCACATTTCTTGATCTTCAGAACTCTGACAGATATTATGGAACTATGTGTTTTGGTGTTTGGTTTATGTGAAGTTGTTGTTTTCCAATGCTATGAAGAAATCAAAATGAAGGTTGAACTAATAGTATGATACGTAGGAAGTAATCTCTTGTTTCTCTCAATGTTCAACCCATTTTTTCGAATGGAGACATGGATATAGATAGTGTAGAGGTTTTGGGTAGTATAAGACGAATAAAAAACTTGAAAAATGTGAATTACGTTTTCTCGGAATACACTGTTGCTTGAGCGACAATTCAGAGATAGGCGAGCGATGCTGTGTCGCTTGAGCCTAAAAACGAGTGATGCAGCTTCTGTTTTTACCGCTCGAGCGTCAGCTGTGCAATAGGCTAGCGAAATCGTGACGATTCTTTTCTCTTCGTTTCATGCTCGAACCTTAGGATTTCTCACTCACCTATACAACTTACCACTTGACACTTTGACTTCTAAAATTTTTTTTTCAACAATAATTTTCTCAAAAAGATTGCCAACATCTTTAAATTCTAACAAACTCCTATTTTGACATTCTGTGACAAGACATGTATTACAAATCAAATAAATTCAATCTAATCTACCCAAAACTAGCTAACTCGGATGAATCTTGCTTTTCCTTTGTCCAACTGGTTTCCTAAAAAACAACAAGAAAAATAACAACTCAAATACCAAGTTTAAAAGTACGTGAAACAGTAACATGAATAAAAGCATTTGAGAAAATTATTCATAAATTCAACAACATACCAACTAAATTAAGATACAATATCAATGTAAGCCAACACACTAAAATCAAATATTGATATCATCAAACATTAAAATTTAATCTAGCTAAAATGAAGAAAATATCATATATATCCGAAATGTGTCAAAAAAATAAATTTAACTCAAATATCATATAAATTTGAAAAAAAATATTTTTAAATCAAATCATGATATACTAACAGCCTACTCTCCCTTTTTTATTATTATTATTTTTTTTTTACAAATGACAAATGTAACAACAATATGTAATAACTCAAAAATGCAGTTGATAGAATCCACAAGCATAATCAATGATCAACAAACTTTTCACATACCCAGTTCAAATCTAAATGGGATAAATTGTATAAGTGACTCTAGTGTGCTGAGTGTCACTAATTCCTTGTGATCAAAACTCCAAATCTTATATTTGTGAGAAAAGTCATGTTAAACATCACAGTTAAATAAGTTTATTACTCTACTAATGAAAGTCAAACCAATAATGCATATTAGGACCTATAAATAAAGCTCATTTTTCATATAAAGTTTATTTTTCATGTATATGATTCTTTTCCCCCATGACTTTGAGTATATATACATTTCACACAATTTATATTTTTCTTTTTAATCTCATCATTTTTCTCTTCAATTTTTCACATTTTATGTGCAAAATTTTCTCCATTAAGTGACTAAGATGACCTTTATAACGAGTTTTAGGCCGATGACTCCAAGTCGATTAATCATAGGGCATCGGATTATGAGAAACCTCTCAAACTTAATTACTCGAGTCAAATAGGCTTAAAAAAAGTATAAAATGAAACATTTTTATTTTATTTAAGGGAATATACTCGAGTTTAGGTCTGCTAAAATAAGGTCAATCCATCTTAAATGTCACCTTACCAGTAGATGACAGCCATTTCGAATCTCACACATGTAATCAAGACTTATACACAAGATCATAGTGTGTACAGTGCATATGGTACATGAAGAAACATATACTAATTACTCAACATAAACCTAAACAAAGTAATGGAATGCTACAACACATCAATTAAACAAATATTTGGTCACAACATATATATTCAAGTAAATTATATATCATGCTGTAATAGAGAATTTTCACCCCTTTTTTTATTTTTCAATTTTTTAAAAATTTTTATTAAAAAAATCAAACTACCTAAAAAGTAAAATCAAATAAAAATATGAGATGCTACAACAATGAATGAATAAATAAAAATAATATAAGTATGCATCAAAAGTATCTAATCTATTAGGTATACAAACGCTCTTACCTTTAAGAGCCCCGTAATCAATTTCAAAATTTTCCAAAACATTCTTTTTCACCCAAACTTGTCTAGTGGAAGACTTATTTCGACTCAACCGTGTCATTAGCTTGGTCAAATGACTCACTTGATTAGTGTGAAAATCAATTCGACTATCAAAATTTTGATTTTCTAACTCTAGTAAAATTCTGAATTCTATTTCTATTCGGGAATTTATGATGTCAAGACCTTATATGTCCTAACTCACCACAATTGAGACATATAGGAATAAATTTAGGAAAAATCATAGATTTCAAATTTTGAACCTCAGGTGGGGAAAACTTATGTTGTATCGATGATTTTGATCATTGGACACTTACTCTTAGTCGTGGTCCTATTCAATAGTTTGCGACACTTAGGTCTATGTGTCCTATCTTACCACAATGGTGATATGCGGGGATGAACTTAGAAACAACTCTAGGTTTCAAGATTTGAACATTAGGTTTTGAGGCATGTACAAACTTATTAGAAGATGAACTAGTATGAGAATTTGTTTCACTATAGTCAAAATCTCTTTTATTTCCAATTGGTTTGTTCAGACCTATCATATCATCAATTTTCTTAGATCCGTTAAAAAAAGTTTGAAGTTGGACATTTAATTTTTCAAGATCACTCGTAAGAGATTTAACCTTAACATATAAAGACTTTTTCTCAACTCTTAATTCATTCAAATATCTAGTCGACTCCTCAAGTTTGGCTATAAGACTTTCTTCTTCTAATTCAAGTGCGTTAACCTTTTGAAGCACGACTTTATTCACCTTCTTTATCTTAAGGCTCTTCTCAAATAACTGTTCAAAAGCCTCCCGACTTTCCATATCACACTCAGATCCCGAATAAAAAACGGATTGACTCATCTAGACAAAATTTAGGGTCAAAAATTTCTATTAGGCTCTGATACCACTTGAAATAACAAAGTTCGAACCCAATTAACAACTAGCGGGATGTGAATAGGTGTTTATGAGAAATTTATATTTACCAATTAATAAATTTAACAATTCACGATTATTAATTAATTCACATGCACAACTATCATATGTTGAATTACCGCAGTTAATAAATTACTAAAAAATAAATAACTCTTGAAAATTGTTGACAGAGAAAACCAAAAACTCCGGGTCCAAGCCAGTAAAAATCCACTATAGACGAATTAACTTACAACATTGTTAGACTCGACTAACTGTAGTATTTTCTGACCTCTTAACTATAACCATCAAAACCCTCCTGAATCGCATGCTGCCGCACCAACTCTAGCCTTCTGAATTTGTCAATTTCCTGTGAATGAATAAGAACTCCTAGTTCTCCAATAATCGAAACTCCGATCACCTTCTTTGATCTTCAGAATTTTGATAGCTATTGTGGAAGTATGTATTTTGGTATTTGGTTTATGAAAAGTTGATGTTTTTCAGTGCTATGAAGAAATCAAAATGAAAGTTGAACTAATAGTATGATATGTAGGAAATAATCTCTTGTTTCTCTCAATGTTCAAACCACTTTTTCGAATGGAGGTGTGGAT
>CAIGRB010139767.1:30930-47104 GCA_903798255.1 Fraxinus quadrangulata | reverse complement strand
ATGAACCGAATAAAGACCTTGAAAAATACAAATTTGGTTTTCTCGGGATACACTGTCGCTCGAGTAATGACAATCTGTCGCTCGAGCGTGGTCCAAGCGACAAGCGGGCGACGCAACTTCTATTTTTATCGCTCGAGCGTCAGTTGGACGATATGCTAGTGAAATTGTGGTGAATCTTTTCTCCTCATTTCATACTCGAACCTTAGGATTTCTAACTCACCTATACAACTTACCACTTGAGACTTTGAATTTTAAAAATTCTTTTTCAACAATAGTTTTTCAAAAGATTGCCAACATCTTTAAAATCTAACACTACTTATCTTCAGAGAGCTTACATTATCCACTATATGAATGAAAAATATACCATGTAGGATGTCCTTGGCATTGATGAACCATCCACCATGCAAAAATATTATTTACTGCTTCGTAAGGAAGGGGGTGGGCCCACCTTTATATTTACGAAGACAAAGCCTTCTATGGATTAACCATCTACTATATAAGTGTGTCGTTTGTCGCTTCAGCAGGTATAGAGCATCTCAATGGAAGCCTACTTTCAAACTCACAAAGACTACCTATATATTCAAAGTCAGCCTCTACATTAGTATTAGTACAACTGTTTTTATATTCAGAGTTTGCCTTACATCAGTATCAGTACAACTGTTTATATTCAGTTCAGAGTCTCACATATATTCAGTTCATAATCTCACCTCTGCATCAGTATCAGTACAGCTATTTATATTTAGTTTAGATCATCGCCTCTGCATCAACTTATTACAGCTATTCACATTCAAACTATCACCTCTGTATCAGTTTATCGCAGCTTCTTACATTTAGAGCATTGCCTCTACATCAACTTATCACAGCTACCTATATATTTAGAGCCCACCTCTACGTCAGTATCAGTATCAGTACAACTATTTATATCCAGTTCAGAGTCTCACATCGACATCAGTATTAGTATCAGTACTGCTGTTTATATTCCATTCAGAGTCTCGTCTCGACATCAGTATCAATACAGCAGTTTATATTCATTTCAGAGTCTCACCTCTGCCTCAACTTACCAAAGCTGCATACATTCAGAGCATCGCATCTGCCCTCAGCTTATCATAATTGTTTATATTCAAAGTATCACATCTATCTCAGCTTATCACACCTGTTTACATTTAGAGCATCGTCTAAGACTCTGCTTATCATATCTATTTACATTCAGAGCACCGTCTCCATATTATCTTATCAAAATTGTTTATATTTAGAGTCTCATCTTTGCATCAGTTTCGTCATAACTACTTCAGAGCCTCGCCTCCGCATTAGCTTCATCACATCTGCTTATATTCATAGCCTCGCCTCTACCTAAAAGTTTATACAGTATATGAATATTCATATATGGAGTTGGGGGACTGTTATGATACCAATATTTTAGCATCATTACATTATTACTGTAAGCATATGTATTATATTATTACTGCTAAGTATGTATGTCACATTATAGCTAGCATGTAATAATACTATTTTCACTACTGCAATACACATGCCACGTTATCTACATTATCTTGATGTTATTTGCTTTACATTAGCAATATTGTTACACTGAACTGTGCAAACATATAATCTGCTATAATAAATGATAGGCTCTCTACATGTTATATTTTGGAGATGTTTGATTTTATATTATTCACTTTTTTGTCTTGAGTATTTTGAGGATCAAATGGACTCCAATTTATTTGATATATATATGCAGTGGAGATATTATATTGTATTACATGTTGATCTAGCCCATATTATAGAGGTGGTGATATCAAAATTTTGATAAATCATATACAATATCTATAAGTCCTCGCTTATTTAGGTGTGCACAGATATTTTTGAGACAATTCATAGTTCTTACCTATTTGGAATCGATGTATATTTTTGAGGCAGTTTTTAAGCTATCACTTATTGGATTTGTTCATATTTCAGAGGTCATCTGTAAGCCCTCATATCTCGAAGACTATTTACAAGTATTCATCCGCTCATGACAACTTATATTTTCAAGGCAACTAATAAGCCCTCGCCTAGGTGACAACTTGTATTTCAAAGTCCGACCCGCACATGAATCTTAGGGACTATTGTTATATCTACAAATTATGTAGCATGCGCGTGATGGAGATGGTCCTATATTGGTCTACTCGACATCGATTATTTAATTGGATTTGACCTATTTAATCAAGCAACCTATTTTTGGGCCTAAGCTTGGGTTTGACCCATTTGCCTCCTATATATACGTGAGTCCATTCACAACCAAGGTATGTTTTATCTAGCCCTAATCAAATCCCCTTATCCTTTCTCTTGTACTCATATTATATCTCGTCCGATCGTTGACTTAATCGTCGGAATGCAAACAGAAACATATGGAGATTTTATAAAGTTCTATTTGATTTGTTCATTCTGAAACATGCACGTAGCTAACAAAATTCTTGCAATAACTTTCATGGTTCCACGAAATGGAATCAGGGAAAGAACGCTTCAATAAAAAAGAATACAAAACTTAACATAAGTTTCATTAGAGAGAATTTACAGACATCGAATCACCACTATAACATTTATTCTATATATATATATACAACCCCATGATACAGAAAAGATAAAAAGTATATTTACAAGAGTCAAGAAACTGCTCAAGGGGGAAAAAAAAGAAAAAGAAAAAGAAAAGATACAAGGACTCAAAAGTCTTGGATCTAAGCCTACTGTCCTACTTTTTCCTCTCTTATTCTACGTTGAATTATAGAATTACAGGATTAAATACAGTATACTGATTACAGTTCTTTATTTACAAAATGAACATTTTACCCTCACAAAATTATCATTTTTCTCCCCCAAGAGTCAACGATCCAAACCACTTAGCACAATCCTGTCAACACAAGTTTGTACAAAGTTAGAGATTAACTACATTAAGTCATAAGAACTAAGAGCTTGTAAAAATAAGTTTTGTAATAGTGATTTTTTTTTTTAAAAACGTTTAGTTTAAAAGTATGAAAAAGTTTTAGATTTATGTGAAAAATTATTTTATTGAGAGAATGTATAGTTAAAAATGAATTTGATAAAAAAATGAATTTTTAGAAAATAAGGCTCCAACAATAGACATTATTTTTGGTCGATGATTTAATACTCGGTTGACCGAATATTGTGTAACAAGTAATGGAGGGCAAGGTTAGAAAGTAAAAGGAGAGACAACTAACCAATCATAACCAGTTGGACTCTTTGGATCAGATTGACGCGTTGAGGCCGAGGTTGATTTTCTCCTCGTCAATTTCTTAAAGTTCCCACCTGGTGTACTTGCTAAAACGCACCTAACAAGAAAACCAATATAAAAAATTTGCCCCAAAAATTTAACACACGTTTAGCACAATGTATTAAACTGTATAAAGAATTTAGTATAAAATTAGAATTGATAGTCATAACTAAATAGTATTATTGTTGTTTAAAGTTCTTAGATTTTTTAATTAAAAAAAAAATGCAATTTGCACTATCAATCAAGCGTAGAGATGAGTCTACACCATATAAGATAAATTGCTTAAACAACATTCTTTTGAGCATAGATGGTAAGATACCCCACCTTGAATTCTTTGGATATTTGCCTTTGTTTATTTTATGATTTTTAAATATAAATTGATTTTCAAAAATAAAAAAGTAAATCTATAGTTAAACGATGATATAAATGAAAATATTTTAATCTTGTACACTCCCGTTGTCCTTGTCTTGCCTCTTGAAAATCCCGACGAGACAAAAGTATCTATTCTAAGTTTATGCTGAATTATTGATTCCGTCTAATTTGAAACGCCAAACGCTACCTATCTTATAGAAACATAAAACTTCCATGCAAGGGGTAGAAAAACTAAATTCTTACGCGAAAATGGCGAGGTGGGAGTGCTGAAACCAGCAGGAGAATTCGGGAACGACCTCGAGTCAAGAGAAGTATTAAGGTTACGCGGCGAGCCAGGGTTGGTTCGGAGAATAGTTATGCTCCTCGAAATCGGGATTTGATCATCAAGTGGTGGAGGAATGACAACGGACGGCAGAGCATCGGCGGAACTAGTGGCGGCAGCGGACGAAGAGTTGTCTTTGCGGAGTTTTCCTAGGCCGGAATCCGGTGTTGGTCCGGCAAGCGTTTCGTCCCAAAGCTTGTGAAGAAAACCCATTATTTTAACAAAGAAAATGAATTAAAAACTGTTTTTTCTTTTTTCTTTTTTTATAGTTTTTATTTTTTATTCGAAGTTTTCTTTTGTAACAACCGAAAAAAGATGATGTTTCACCAGTTTCAGGCGTGAAAAAACGGCGGTGGCACACCACCTGATATACGACTGTTACAAAGAAGGAAAAGGGAGGAGAGAAACTAAGTACGGCTTGATGAAATCTGGTTTTATTGTGATAAAATGGAGAGAGAAATTAGGGTTCTTATACAGAAAGAAATGGTGGATTTAAGTAAACAAGTTTATGGGGTTTTGATAATGAAAGGTTCCGGCTAATATGGCTTTGTTTGAAGCCACTGAAGATTTATCGGAATGCGAATGTTGACAATACATATGCATGATAAACCAATCAATTTTGTGCAGAAAATACGATAGTCTAATGGTTATTGGTTTTCGTTTATAAGTTAAAAAAGAAGTTAGTTGTTTATAATTGATTTAAAATAATGATAAAAATAAGTGATGAATAAGTCTGTAATTCTTGAAAGTTCCATGAAATGTTTGAATAATTTTTTTTTAATAACTATCCAATAATGAATTACTTATTTCTAATTTGAGGAGAGCTTAATCAAACATCTATAAAATCCGTTAGCACATAGGACTGAGTTTACAACTAAATTTGAATAAGTTATTTTTATTGGTGCTTTTGCTATTGATAGGTTTAGGACTGAGTTTACAAGTAAATTTGAATAAGTTATTTTTATTGGTGCTTCTGCTATTGATAGGTTTAGGACTGAGTTTACAAGTAAATTTGAATAAGTTATTTTTATTGGTGCTTCTGCTATTGATAGGGTTAGGACTGAGTTTACAAGTAAATTTGAATAAGTTATTTTTATTGGTGCTTCTGCTATTGATAGGTTTAGGACTGAGTTTACAAGTAAATTTGAATAAGTTATTTTTATTGGTGCTTCTGCTATTGATAGGGTTAGGACTGAGTTTACAAGTAAATTTGAATAAGTTATTTTTATTGGTGCTTCTGCTATTGATAGGTTTAGGACTGAGTTTACAAGTAAATTTGAATAAGTTATTTTTATTGGTGCTTCTGCTATTGATAGGGTTAGGACTGAGTTTACAAGTAAATTTGAATAAGTTATTTTTATTGGTGCTTCTGCTATTGATAGGTTTAGGACTGAGTTTACAAGTAAATTTGAATAAGTTATTTTTATTGGTGCTTCTGCTATTGATAGGGTTAGGACTGAGTTTACAAGTAAATTTGAATAAGTTATTTTTATTGGTGCTTCTGCTATTGATAGGTTTAGGACTGAGTTTACAAGTAAATTTGAATAAGTTATTTTTATTGGTGCTTCTGCTATTGATAGGGTTAGGACTGAGTTTACAAGTAAATTTGAATAAGTTATTTTTATTGGTGCTTCTGCTATTGATAGGTTTAGGACTGAGTTTACAAGTAAATTTGAATAAGTTATTTTTATTGGTGCTTCTGCTATTGATAGGGTTAGGACTGAGTTTACAAGTAAATTTGAATAAGTTATTTTTATTGGTGCTTCTGCTATTGATAGGTTTAGGACTGAGTTTACAAGTAAATTTGAATAAGTTATTTTTATTGGTGCTTCTGCTATTGATAGGGTTAGGACTGAGTTTACAAGTAAATTTGAATAAGTTATTTTTATTGGTGCTTCTGCTATTGATAGGTTTAGGACTGAGTTTACAAGTAAATTTGAATAAGTTATTTTTATTGGTGCTTCTGCTATTGATAGGGTTAGGACTGAGTTTACAAGTAAATTTGAATAAGTTATTTTTATAGGTACTTATGCTATTGATAGGATTAAATCGTATAGAAGTAATTCATTATCATCTTCATGGGATTAAATCCCGAATTTTGGTGAAGTAAAAAAGTCGAAGAGATCATTGAAGTAAATATTCTTGCATCTTTTGTTAATGCACTATTCATTCTAATACCTACTACGTTTTTACTCATCCGCTAATTCTTCACATAAAAACAAATAGTAAAATGATTATTTCAAGCAAATTTCATTTTGGTGAAGTAAAAAAGTCAAAGAGATCATCGAAGTAAATATTCTTGCATCTTTTGTTAATGCACTATTCATTCTAATACCTACTACATTTTTATTCATCCGCTAATTCTTCACATAAAAACAATTAGTAAAATGATTATTTCAATCAAATTGCCTACTGAATTTGATTGAAATCCTCCTAATTCTTATCAAAATTGGACATAGCAAAATGAAAATTATTAAAATTGTGCATCTATAATCCATAGTATTTTATGAATTCAATGCGTATAGAAGTATTATGTTGCTACATTGTATGCCTATCAATTCTAATTTTTCACTAGGGGTTAGTTTAATTAACATAAAAATTTATTGTTTGATTTGTGAAGAATATAAATCTACAAAATATCAATTATGATATATTCTGTTAATTTCGAAGAAAAAAATAAAGTAAAAGAGAATATAACTATCTTATCTAAGTCAAATTCTTAGATAATTGACACATTGGATCACTAGGACTAATAGCATATAATGAAAAAACAATAATATATTTTAAACATGCTTACAATTATTAACTTGGATTTTAAGATTTGTTATTTAGCCTTTCGGTGAGCCAGCCAAATAGTGAAGCCGTGCTGACCAAGAGCTAAATTTGGAGAAAATAGCCAAGGCAAGAGAAGGTGACTTGGTGACAGCTCGGCCCAAACTTTATTACTTTCCGACACGTCATAGGATAAGGTTGAAACTTGGATCTACCTACATCTTAGGTGAATTAGTCTTGTTTGCCAAGGGTGTTGGCCCCCTTGACATTGCTAGGGCCCATGTGGCACAGACAATGTAGCAACCCTGAAAAGAAAAATGCTCCTTGACTAGGGTCAATGATAGGAGGTGAGATGACAAGGTATTGTGGTAGGGTGGAATTGGGTGATGTGTGTGTGTATTTTTTTCAAACTGTCAAATCGTGTATTGACACGTGTCCCTTCTATCATTGAGTCTATCGTTGACTCTGTCACTATAGCAAACTTGTAGGGAAAAATGCTAGATGTATACTCCATGTATACATCCTTATTGACATTTGATGTGGTGTTAAAAGATAATTGGAGGGAATTTTTTTTTTTTTTAAATCGTCTAATTGTGTGTTGCCACGTAACACAATGTATATGGTGATGTAAAAAATGATGTACATATAATATGATTGCATTTTAGGTTTAGGTGGCCCCACATACAATTACGTGATTGGGATGGTCCACCATTGAAGCTATGCAATAGTTTTCTAATGTCGGACTAATAAGTTCGGTTAGAAAATTCGAAAAGCAAATAGAAGTTTGATTGAGTCATAATAAGCCGTTGTTTGATAGTCACATGCGGACAAATGAAGGCCAGCCCTAAACTCTACAGACTGAAGCCCACCTCCATGTGTGGCACAAGAAGGAGATAGCCAGCAGCAACATTTGAAGAATTTTTCTTCAGACAGATTATTCACTTTATCGTTCTTAACGTTTTGACAATGCTAATTTTTTGTTCAGGATATACAACAAATCTTGACAATTTTGCCCTTGGACGCTTGGCTTGCGATTATCGATTGATCGTGTTGCTACATTTTCTGAAACTTTAGGATGAATAGTGGTGATCCCAAAGCAAAAAATTCACATATCTCTTAAATTATAGACCCTTAGATCGGGTCCAATCTGGTAAATTGGGCTATCCTGTTTAAATTCCAACATTAGCGAGTTATCGTGTGGGGTGACATTAGGATTGGGGTCACCGCGTGAGGTAGCTATTCCTTGTGCTAGAATTTAGAAATTATTTGCTATGTTTGAAGTTGATATGAATGTAAAATACATGGTTTTTCCTCTTTATTTAATACGCTAGTATGATTATTTTATGCCAAAATGTACTTATTAATCTCATATTTTGGTTTGGGTGGCAATTTGATGGATATAGAGTAATTTGGAAGAAATAAGTGGAAAAAGACCAAAATGAAAGAAAGTGAAAGTTCGGGGACTAAAGTGCAAATACTCAAAAGTCATATTGAACCTCACAATGAAGATTTGAGATGTTAGAGGTCAATTGGATGAAGAAAGAAGTCAAATTGATGAAAATACAATCAAAATATTATGAAATATCAACTTTTAGGCGAAAAAGTTATGTACCGATTTTCAGCCTCATATTGAGATCTATTTTTGATATGGAAAACGATCGAATTGCGAAGATGATATCGAAAAAAATTTGTAACTCTTTGAGTTATCTTTCCAAAGTATCTTGAATCACCCCAATCAAATATCGAAGAGAGAAAGATAAGACCAAAACACTGAAGGTTGTTCGAAGGAAGACTTTAAAGGTATGGGGTCACATAGCTTAAAATCAATACGATCGCATCCACTGCTCCAGGGAACTTCAGGGCCTATTTTAATTGTTCTATGCAAATGCAACACTTTCTACTATGCGGTCACATAGTTCATTTTGGTGACGCGATTTTTGGTTTCCTAATTCCGTTCAACTACGTATAGAAACAAATCTTTTGGTCGTATATCAACCCTAGAACACACGAAAATACATCAGAATGCTTCCAACCTATTTTTCTTTCTATTTTTCTTAGATCTATCATGTGTAACTAACTCTTGGTGCTTGATTGAAGGATACCGAAATTTTGGAAAACATTATAACTATGAGATCCTCCTACTTTCATTGTTTAATTTATATTTTCAGTATTGAATATTCTTCTATGCATAATTTTATGATTGCCATGTTTGATTGCTAAGAGATTTATTAGTTTTTCATATATTGCAATCTATAGCTAAGTTAAATCTCAAATCCGTAATTGTTTGAATTATTTAACTTGTGAAGCATTAGGATTTGATAATTTTCTACGATAGATGTTTTTGAATCTTAAGAAGAATGTTTAAATAGATTGAATGCAATCGTTGGTGTTTGTATTATCTAGTTCATCGATTTATCTATTGTTTAAAGCTGTTATTAAATTGAATCTTTAGCGCTGGTTTGAGATTATTTGATAATTAGAATTAATTAGAACGTTGATTTCTGATTAACTAAAATTAAGGAGAAATAAGAATTTATTCCAATGATGAATATTGTGAATGTGGATTGATTATTGTTTGTGGATTGATGAATGGTTATAAATCTCCAATGGTGGAAATTAACTTTGATCAAGACTCGTTTCATTGATTTAATACAACTCGTTAATTTACATTGTTATTTATTATAAGATTGATTTCGATATAAACAAAATCCCCGCAATCGTTATACGAAGCATAAATTATTGAATTGACCCTTCATGGGATCAACCTTTACTTCCGTTACTACATTAATTTTAGAGATTTAAGGACTATTTTTGGGTGCCTACGACAGCATACCAGAAGTGTTGGATTTTATTTGCAAGTTTATAATTGCTTCTATATCTAATTGTCATTAAGTCAATATGTGGGACTGCATTATGAGAGAAATTGTTTTGTTGACATACCTTTGTTATATATTGATTATTCCGTTAAAACACCCAGATTTGACCCATTTGACCATTCACTTGATACTGAGATCTTGAATTTCACGAAACCCTAGAAATCTATAACGGCATATATTATGGCTTTAGGATTACTTTGTGTAACCTAATTGTTTATTTTTTGGTTGTTCTGTTTTAAAAAAATGTCTTCACATATCAAAGTGAAAATTTTTAATGGAAAATAAGAATTTTCAATTTGGCAACAAAAGATTAAGAAAATTTTGGTTCAACAAAAAGTTTCAAAAGTCATAAATGACAATTTTCATGCTAATTTGATAGAAGTACAAAAAGAAGAATATGATGAATTTGCTTATACTATAATTATTTTTACGCCTATTTTATACTGTTTTGAGAAAAATTAGGAAACATCCCACAAAATATCTTTGGAAAATATTGGAAAACTTATAGTTGCTTAAGTCCTAATAAGTTGTACTTGTTCAAAAGTTTTTTTGTTTTAAAATGGTTCATTCAAAAGATCTTGATGACAATTTGGATGTTTTTACAAGTTTGTTCAAGACATTGTTAATTGTAATGAAAATGTGTCAAAAACCTCCAATGTCATTATTTTGCTTAATTATATGTCTGATTTATATAGGGAGGTTAAGAATGCAATTAAGTATGGTAGGAACACATTAATACTCTAGATTGTCATACATTCACTTAGAAGTAACGAAATAGAGAATAAGGTTGAAAGAGACGATGAGATGAGTGGTGAGGTACATATGATGATAGAATGAAGTTTAAGAAAATGAGTTTGGGTAAAGTTCAAGACAGTAATGACTCAAGTGATGAGGATAGTAAGAAGAAGAACAAGAGTTGGGACAAGTCCGGTGGTAAGTGGTGTTACTGCTATGTTAGACTCGACATTTTATGAGGGACTATTCTATGAAGAAGGAAAAGAAAAAGGGTGAGGTGACAGGTGATGTGTGACTATAGGGTCTAGTGATGACCTTATTGAGGTTTATTGAGAGTAAAATTAGTTATTGCATGTGTATTTGTGTGTATTCCTTTTTGCATGTGTGTGATTTCTTAATTCTGTTGCATGGTTATATATTACATTTCAATATATTTGATAAGTGAATTTGCATGAATTTGAGAGCAATCTAATTATTTGGTGTAATGTGTTTGCATGTATAATGAGTTGTGATGCATTAGCAGTAACTGTGTTGTGTGTCTTTTGGTAATGTGGAATATAGATGCATAAGAGTACATTAGTGGTTTGTACCGAGAGAATGTGAAGTGTGACATTTGGATCACGAGTAGAGATATGATTAAATGTTGGAATCCTCTATCTGGTAAGACCTTGATCAGGTGAAGTGTGAGAGAGATACTTCTATCACTTCTATTAGGTGAAAACCCATTATCTACTTTGGTTGAGAGAAGTGATTTATAGTGATTTACCAGTTAAGTATGTTTTAGAGATCATTTTAGTGAGCATGGTTGGTGATCAGAGGAGATATGCATTCTCGAGATATGAGTAACACGAAATAAGATAGGATAAGTTTGGTGAGATCTTTTCGTGGGATCATTTAGGCATTTATTACATATATATGTTGGCAGCTTGATTGATTAACTTGGTGTTAATCCATTGTTCTGTTTGAACATGTTTAAAAAGATCTAATGTGATTACTTGTTCCTTTTTGGGTATTTTTGACTTTAGTTTTGGTAAGTACATGGAGCAGGTGTGGTATGTTTTTCAGGTCGAAAACACGAAGTAAGATCTATTATTTAAATTTTATTTGGTTATCTTGATTATGCAAGTATTAACTTTGTGTTTTGATTACTTGTAGGTAGATTGAATATCAAAGTTGAGATTTTTTGGGTTTTGATACCTAATAAATCGCAGACGATAATGTTACTCGTTGGAGATTTTTAGTCGATATTGACCAAATGATTGAATTAATTATCAACACTTCAATGAAATGGCTTGACTTAAAAACAACTTGAAGTAATTGGAAGCAACCTAATTTAATTAGAGATGCTCATGACTCGTCCCGTTCACTTCCTGGAGGCTTATAAAGGTGGGCCCATTAATTATCCAACATCACCCATTTGTTGGTATTGTTCTTGGTCCACATACATGATTAACATAAGCCTATATATGCTGCCTCCTTTTTCCTTCACTGTGAGAGTATGCGTTCTATTGCTATGATTTCTTGGTGACTGCAGTTGCCAATTACTTTATGTTTTCTCACTGTTTTCTCCATTCCTTTTCTAGCCTTTGTAGCTGTAATAAACACTTTCCTTTGTGTCCTTTGTGGGTACAACTGTAGCAACTAAAATGGGTAAATACTATTGGTTTCGGTTCATTGATTTGATGTATTTGATATGGCAAGAATTGACAAACTAAGTTCGAAAAATCACCAATTTCAAAGAGCTTCCACAACAGTTAGTACTAAAAATAAAATAAAAACAAAAAATAGCTTATGATAATGTGAAAATGGTTAGCATGAAAATGAGAAGAAATTTTTTTAATGAACTTTATATATTTCGATCAATTATCTTGTATTTCTAGGAAAATTTACAACATTTAGATATATACAAAGATAGGAAATCGATAACTCTTTCTAACAAAAAATACTAAAAGATTGGAATTTACAAGATTTAGATATACACAAAGATAGGAAATTGATAGCTCTGTTGCAGTAACTAAAAAACTAAAATATATGATTTTATTTTTGTTTAATGCCACCTCCAATTGGTTTGGTAAAAAGGTACGCCAATTGATCGCTAGATTGTATATAGGAAGGAGTAAGATAACCTGCTCAAATCTTTTCTATAACGAAATGAAAGTCATTTTCAATATGTTTGGTGTTTTCATGGCGTTTCACGTGGAAATTGAGTCTCACTAACAATTAAAAGAAAGTTCAGACGATTGTGTAAGGAACAACAACTCTCGAGACAAAGTCCCAACGAGGGATGCTTTATTTATGGAGATCACAATTTGTAAGAAGCGAAAAGCCTCTAAGGGGTACAAGCATACTGAATTTGCAAAATAATTGAAAGTAACAAGAAGAAAGTGATGGATCCCTTCTTCCATGTTCTTTTTTCTCTTTTATACTCATTTGACAGTTTTTTCCTTGTAGAACCATTTGAAAACTGCTCATCGCCCTGTAATTACCCATTTTCTCCATAATGGATGACTTGTCAAAAGGAACTATGGTTTTTAACTGCTGCCATTGCTCCCATATTTTAACTGCTTGCAACTGAGATTCCTGGATTGTGGAGTGAACTGTTTCAATAATCGTTGCTTTAAATAACAACAAGATACTATCCTCGGCCAGATCCTGGGCGTCTCGCAGGCTTAAGTGATGATGGGACTCCGCTACTTGGGTTTTTACATGGTCTCGTTTGGACCCATCATTTGAATTTCTTAACTAGACTTCATTCTTTGGACCATTTAATTAGGCCTCATTTTTGTATGTCAACAATTACCCCCAAATATGGTAAAATTAATATCAATTATTAATCTTATGTCGTATTCATCCTTCATATTTTCCCGTGATGCTTGAAATCTAAAAAGGGCAGTGAATCCCAATCATTATTTTGTTTGGCAATGATCTTCTGCATCCCAAAAAGTGCAATATCACACAACTCCTATAAACCAAAGAGCACACCACTTCATCACGTCATTATACCCAAGTTCTGCATCATCACGTTTCTTTTACCTATAAAGATCATCGTTCATTTTCTTGCTACTCTACTTTTACACTCCCAAAACCCTCGAGAAGATTATAACTTATAGTAAATGGCAACTTCAAAGAACTCTTCAAAGAACTCCCTTAGTTTCGAAGACTTCCAAAATCTTCTTACCAGATCGTATATAAGTCTGACTTCCCTTTCACTAGCCAATCCTAATCTCCACGGGTTCTACCTGGGCCCATCATTTAATGACGCTAATTCTGTTAGGCAAGTAGCGGTAGGCCAATTGTTTCCTTGCACTCAATATCCTCCTTTTATGAATCATTTTTCGCTAAAGTCAATCCGTGAAAATGGTATTCGCACTTGGCCCAAAACTGATACTACTTTCCGCCTTTGGCATGCACTTATGACAAACTATGGCCCTACTAAGGTAATTTTTTATCGTGCTGGGATTTCTGATTTATTAGAAATCGCTCTTCGTCCCATGATCTATGATCTTGTGCTTTTCCCTATTACTTTGAGCTTTTGGTCTTCTGAATATAATACTTTTATCTTCCCACTTGGCCCAATGTTCATTACTCTGAGGGCTGTTGGAGCCTTAGTTAATCTTTTGCCCTTGGACGACACCATTTCTCCTGCCATTTTGTTTATTGCTGCTGTCCCAAAATTTGATAAGAGATACACTGATTCTTATTCGGGCATGCAGAACTTTATAACAATTCTAGTGTTGAACCTACCCGTGCTGATCGTGTTGTATTTCTTCAAGTTTGGCTTTGTAAATATGTTCTTTGTGTACCCAACTTAAACCTTCTATGGCTTATTTGCCCATACCGCATGAATTAGCGCGTGGTAAGTCTCTAAATCTTTGTTCGTTATTCTTAACTGTCTTTTATAGAGGCATGACTTTCCTTCAATTCCAGTTGATGAATGGTGCATCTCCATTGGCAGCAGGCTTCTTTGGCTCGATCAATTGTGGTTGAGAGCATACTTTCCACAACTTGATGCTTCAATAGCTCTTCCTAGGTCAGTCAGTTGTTAGGGCTAGCCATCAATCAATTGAACCATGTTAATATGTCAAATAGGGACGTTTTCACATTCTTTTATAACTTGAATTCAATCTCTACCTTTTTTCCTTTTCCTGTTCACCCAGTTCTGACTTAAGTGCAATCTCCTTCTGCTATGGATGATGTGAGCACCTTTTTGCCCGTTTGGGCTCAATATTTGATTGGGAAAGAGTTGCTCTAGGACATCTTAACTGGAACGAATGCTAAGGCAGGGGTTGAGATATATGCTCCCCAATTTGTTCTCCTTCAGCCTGGTTTTGGCCAAACATGGCATGTTCCTCCCTATTTTTACTAGAGTCTAACAGAACGTTTTCACACTATCAATAAAACAGAAGCACATGCCATTCATGCTCACAATGCCCTTTTGACAAATGGTTTCTCCTTAGCCTTTTTTAACCTCACTTTTGTCATTCACCCTCTTTTTGAACAATTCTGGCCATCTGTGAAGCGTAGGTTGTTTGCAACTGATGTTAACCACGCTTTCCATTTGTTGGAGAGGTCATGGACTTCTTCCGTTTATCCTATTCTTTCCATTCCTGTATTCGTCAAGAATTATACTTCTCTTTCGCAATCCCCACCTGCTTAAACTGGAATAGCTAAGGGTGTCTCCAGCCGTAAACCACCAGCTTCGTCTTCATCAGGTTTGCCTGATGACAATGATGATAATGTCCCTCTCGTCGTCAGGAGAAAGGTATTTGAGTTTGTTTATTCATGAAAAATCCTTTATATGTTAATGAATCCTTTACATGTTAATGTTTTACCTGAATTTTTCAGAAAATCTCAACTTCTCCTTTGAAGACTATGTCTTCATTGACTCTTGTTCTATCGCCTTCCACCAGCCAAGGGACTCTTGTTCTCCAAAGCTTCTTCGTTTAAATCATCTGACAAAGGTTCTTTACCTAAGAAGAAGCCTATAGGCCAAAAATCTTTGATTGCACAGCCAATTAGAAAACGTCCACATTTCTAAGGCTCTGACCCCCCACATATTGAACCGAAAAATAATACATATTTTGTTTTTCCCTTGTTGTGTCATTGGCTTTTAACTCATTATTACTTGATTCTTGCAAAGATATGCATAAATCTGCCCGTTGTGAAAGAGCATGCTCGTTCAGATAAAGGAAAATCCCACAAGCGGTTGGATCAACCAGCGATGTACCCTAACCTTCCAAAGCTCATGATGAGATAGCCTTTGTTTTATCTTTTATCTTTACTTCGTTCACTGTAATGAAAATGCTAACTGCTTGCATTTTCCTTTACATGATGTTGAAGCCATTTTACGCTCCATTCAGGATTTGTTTACTTCTTGGGAACAAGTAAAGGCTAACGTTACTTCTCGTTCCTCTTCAGCTAGTCATCCTTCTACTTTACTAGCTGTATTCTCAGAAGAAAATATGAACATTTTCAAACAATCAGTGCTTGAATGTGTTTCCTTCATGGATAGGGATATCAACAATGCCAGTGTTTCTAGCCAAATAAATAAATTTGAGCTTTTAAGTGAAAAGATGGCTCAAGCAGTTGAGCTTCCTTCGCTTAGAATTTCATCTGATTTTAAGCTGACATTGAGGATTATTTACTCAGAGATAAGTTCGTTGCTAACTAGAAATGTAGAATTAAAAACCACGCAGGCTCAGTATCTTCGTGATGTGAATGAAAATGAGTCTTTGCTTCAAGAGATTGAGAAGACCAAGAGCAATCTAAATGAAATCCCATATGATGTTATGGTTGAAGATTCTTTGATGATGAGTCTAGCTGTAGAGA
>CAIGRB010139767.1:4557-22678 GCA_903798255.1 Fraxinus quadrangulata | reverse complement strand
GCCATTTACAATATTTTTTACTCTTAATTTGTTCAGGGTCTGACAATTTATACTTGTCACTCAATTTTATCTGTTTATCCTTATACAATTTATCGAATATAAGGTCAGCTTTGGTCACATCAAATGAGAATATCCTAACCTTTCTGTTTTCATCTTTTATAGGCTTATTTTTGCCCGACGTTCTCAATTTAGCCATTATAGGACAAGCATATACATCTCTCTTAATCAATTCGGCCAGACATATTTCCGTCTGATCATAATATTCGTCATTAACAGCATGAACATCAAAATTTGGGTCTCTATAATAAGTTCTTTTGCTAGAGTTTTTCATTTATTCTTCTTCTCTATTAAACGTTCATATCTAATCACGTTAACACTCAACTGAAAATGGTCAAGAAATTCTCTATCCTAGAATTTCTTTTTTAAATGAAAATTCAAACAACTTTGAGCGATTTTAACGAATTTTTTTTGGGCAGAGGTACAAAACATTTGCTCCTAACTATCTTAAACATTTGAAGGAAACATTTTGTCCATTCGTTTGAAATTTGACGTAAATTTGCCAAGTCGGCCAAAGTAACTTCGGATTCAGTTTTGTAAAATTGAGTGTGGAACTATTTTTTTAGTTGTTGCATTATTTGGACATAATTTACTGGCAAATTAATGTCCCATGAGAAAGCTACTCCTGTCAACGAACTAGGGAACAGTCTCATTTTGTAATAATGAGTTACTTCACCACATTGTAGTATGAATCGCCCTATATGTTCCACAGTAGAAACTTCTCCCAGACCGGTATATATGAAAATTCGGGTACTTTGTACCCTTTAGGCCACGAATATGCTTGATCTATCCAATCAGGATATGAATTTGTGTAAATTGGTTGGCCTAATAAAAGGATGTATCCCAAAAGCCATTTGATCATGTACTATTTCCGCAATTTGATTCCTTAACACAACTTTGGGATCATATGGAACTCCTATAGGTTGATTTATCAGTGGAATTACTTGAGGCCTAATGTTCGATCCTTGATTTGTGGCAAAAAGTCAGTATTTAAACCATTATTATAGTATTTTCGCCATCATTTACACGCAGGGTGTTCTGTTTATTGGTTTGGACATTGTCTCTTGCATTTGTATTACCTCCCAAGCTCCATTACCACTGTTCAAATTTGCCATAGTTATCCCACAATCATCATGGCTTGAAAGTGATTTTCTATACTTGGCATAACTGGTTGACAAATTTGGCCATCTAACTTATTCATGATTTCATTCAAAGTATTTAGTTGTTTGGCCATGTTGTCATAGTCTATGTTTCCGTTTTGAGTGAACTTTTCAAAATTTACTTGCGTGAGTTCACCAAGTAATGCACGCATGGTTCGAGAACTCAATTCTGTCATTGACTCGTAATGACTTTAACTCTGTCCTTCCAATCGTGGAGTACTTTGTTGTTCATCATATCATTCGATCACAGACTGGACTATTCGTTGGCTTGCTGGCTCCTTATCAGAGTTTTTATCAGGCATATTGCTTCACTTTTTGTATCTTCAAACACCAAGTGTCCCTCTGGGTGTGCAAAATTATTTTGCATGGAAATCGAGCATCGCTAACAATTAAAAGTAAATTCAGACGATTATGTAAGGAACAACAACCTCTCGGGACAAAGTCCTAACGAAGAGTGCTTTATTTATGAATATCACAATTTGTAAGAAGTGAAAAGCCTCTAAGGGGCACAAGTACGCTGAATTTGCAAAGTAATTGAAAGTAACAAGAAGAAGAAAGAAACGAAATTACATAATTCTTAGTTTGAGAGTCGTTAGATGGATCCTTCTTCCATGTTCTCTTTTCTCTTTTATACTCTTTTGACAATTTTTTCCTTGTAGAACCATTTGAAAACTACTCATCATCCTATAACTACCCACTTTTTCCATAATGAATGACTTTTCAAGAGAAACTACCATTTTTAACAGCTGCCATTACTCCCATCATTTAACTGCTTGCAACCGAGATTCCTCGATTGTGAAATGAACTATTTCAATAATCGTTGCTTTAAATAACAAGACACTATCCTCGCCCAGATCCTGGGCATCTCGTAAGCTTGAGCAATGATGGGCTTCCGCTATTTGGGCGTCTCGGCTTGAGCGATGATGGGCCTTTGCTACTTGATTTTTTACAGTGTCTCATTTGGGGTCATCATTTGAATTTCCTAACTGGGCTTCATTCTTTTGACCATTTAATTGGGCTTCATTTTCATATGTCAACACATGGAATACAGAATTTTTGATAATGTGAATAGCAGCTTGGCTATCACAATGAACTGGAATTAAGCAAAAAACATTTAATGTTAGAGACATCATCATCATTGTTTCTAGTGATAATGATATCATCGACATAGATTCGAACAAAAATTGAAATCTGATCCCGAATATAAGCGAAAAGACTGTAATCTGAAGTAGATTGACGAAATGAATAAGAGTGGTTGAAAATTTGGAGAACCATTGATCAGAAATATGTTTGATACTATCGACATATTTATTTAATTTACATACACAAGTCTCTTCCTTACAAAACAGTTCGAGAGGGAGTCTCATACAAACTTCTTCATTGAGATCTCCTTGGAAAAAAACATTGTTGACATTAAGTTGGTGCAATGACCAATTTTTAATGGCAGCAATGGAGGGAAGAAGGCGAATATTAACTAGTTTGACCACAAGTGCAAAGATATAATGATAATCGATGCCTTCAATTTGAGTATGACATCTGGCAACTAAACGAGCTTATATCTCTCAATAGAACCATCGGACCAAAATTTAATTTTGTAGACTCATTTACAATCAATAGGTGATTTTCCTTTGAGAAGTGAGCATAGAGACCAAATGTTGTTTGATTCAAGGGCCCAAATTTCTTTGGCCATGGCATCACACCATTCGCCAGATTTTATAGCTCGAGAATAAATTTTTGGTTCTTAATTTTCAATGATATTAGTGAGGAAAACATGATGAAATGGCTTAGATGGGACGAAGTAAAATAATTTGATAGTGGAAAATCAATTGAGAACGAAATGTGATTATAAATATGATCTTTGAGATCATGTGATGGGTGACGACTTTGTTGAGGTTGATTACTAATGATAAGAGCAGGTGCCATTTAAGGGCAATTAGTGGAGGGAATGTCATTAGAAATAGATGGAGAATTGGTTGAGCTATCAAGCTGAGAAGATGTGGGAATAGGCACTGGAAAATTATTGGAATAATCAATGAGATTATGAGGGATAGAATCACATGAAGAAATATCAATAAAAGCAATCATTGGTGTAGTGGTGTAGTTAAATGTTCTATCATCATTGATTGGAGTAATGGTAATTGAATTTTTTAACAATGGAGATGGAAGATCATAATATGGAAAAATTCACTCATGAAATATGACATCATGAGAAATATAGATTTGACGAGTTTTGAAATCGTATATGCGAAATCCCTTTTGATCATATAAATAACCAACAAAATACAAGGCTTTGCTCGTTCATCGAATTTATGTTGAATATTCATATTTTAAACAAAATATAAACATCCGAAATTCGAAGAGATAAATAAGATAGAACAGTTTCAAGTAAAACTTGATGAGATGATTTATATATAACTATTGGAGTTGGAAGTTTGTTAACAAGAAAGATAGTAGTGAGAATACGTTCACCCAAAAAAGAAATAGGCAAGTTTGCTTGAAATCATTGATCTCTGACAACATCAAGTAGATGTCAATGCTTATGTTATACAATGCCATTTTGTTAGGAGGTCTCTACGCAACTACATTGGTGAATAATTCCATTTTCATGAAATCATATTCGAATTTGTTTGGAAAGAAATTTAGATCCATTGTTTGAACGAACGGTTTGAAGTTGGGATAGGAAAATGTCCCCATTATCAGAGTTGATAAGAGCGATTTTGGTGTTGAATTGATGATTGGGTGAATATTCCATTGTTAACCAAAATAAAGTTAGAAGAAACTTCATATGGTGAAGCCCATGTAATCGCCAACGTAAACTTGACAATCAAAAATCAAATTGTTGACAACATCACCCATGATGCATACGATTTTGGGGACATGTATGTCTTCAAGACATCCAACCATCAACAAAGGCCGATTGTAAAATATTCATGATGTTGCTCTTATATTCTATCAACGTTGGAAATGTGATCTCGTCTCAAGGAGTATAATCTTCTACTCACCCTCTCATAAAAATTGAAGGCAATTATTAACAGATCGAGATAGTTGTAGAGAGAAGTTGGAGCCGTGGTGGATATGAAGTAATCGAATCATTAATTTGAATAAAAGAAACATATTTGGAGCCGTTTTCATGAGCCGCTTGACCCGTTTGACATCCCCATAAGTAGGAAACCAGCAAAGCTTGAATTTATTTTAATTTCGTGCACTTTGTTCCTCTACAATAATTTATTGTTCCTCCCACCCTTTTTATGTTCATGACAGGTCGTGAACTTCACGACTTGATTATTTTGGTCTTGATTTTTTATTAAAAAAATATATTAGCATCTAATTTTTGAAGTTAAAAGTTAAAATGTAGGGTATGAAGAAATTCTCCTATTAGAAAAAATGCAATACAATCGGTCCAGTTTGTTTAATTCGATAGTCGAGCAATCTTATGACCCGTTTGTTTGTACTTATTAGTTAATGATATGGTACTCATTTTGCTAAATGCATGCCTAATGACTTTCTATAATATATTTACTATTTTCATTGATTTGGGCTTGCGGAGTGATATTTCGTCATAACATTAATCTAACTTTATGTTTTATTTGATGGAAATTGACACATCCATCGACTTTTTATCAAAAACTAGGTACCAATAATTTTTTTTCTTATAAAAAACATGTAACATCTAGAAATTTTCTAGCAAAGATTTTAATATTTTAGAAAGTAATTAAAAATTTAGGGACTTAATTGAATTAAGAGTATAAATATTATACAAATTATAATTAAAATAGTACTATGAGAATTGGAAGTACAATTTTATAAAAATTGGGTAATTGCATATTTACTCAAGGATCAAAAGTGCAATTTTATAATGAAATGAGATATTTACATATTTACCTGGTTAAATATGCAATTTCTCAAATTGCACATTTAACCCTTATCATCTCCTATAAATAGGGGATGAATGTAGAAGTGGAACACGCCTCCCTTTCATTCCTTCCTTTTAAGGTAAGTTTTATTTTTCTTTCTTTCTTTAATTTAATTATTTATTTATTTTGATAATTATTTAATTAATTATTTGTTTTAAGTACTTAATTGATTTATGAGTAGGAATTAAAATTCTTGTTTCAGGCTTCTTTAATAATTGAAGGAAAATAAAATTATAGTTAAATTTAATTAATTAAATCAAGAATGGTGAATTATAATTTCTCTATTTTAAATTCTTAACTCTAAAAGTTTTTAAAATCTATAAGTTATTTCAAGAAATAATGAGTTTAGTTTACTTAGCTTGCATTATCAAAGATTGTGTGAAAGAGATTTGGGAAAAAGATGGTAAAAAGATGAAATAAAGAAAAATGGTTTGAAGTAATTAAAGAAGAAAGGGAGTAGGGGTATAAAATGACTTAGTATAATAGTTGTTAACATTATCATGATATTGGTTATGGAAATTGGACCACTAATATATGTATATATGTGGACATGGTAAATTCAATTGGAAAGAAATGATTTAGCACTTGAGGCTTAAACTTAAATTATTTTGATTTAGTTATATGATAAGATTAGAAGTAAAATGTTATAATGGATAGTGTCAAGGGTAAGGTATGTTGAAAAGTTAGTAAAGAAGAATATGGGTTGGATAAGAAATTGATTAATAGGCATATATATATTTTGGGATTGTCATATAGCTAACTTGTTACCCATATTTTATAAAGCGAGTTCCCTTTTGGTATAATATAAACTTGGCAGTTCTTTTAACTCTTTATATTATTAATTTAATTTTCATGATATGTTTTATTTTACTGTAAAATGACTACTTGAGTTAAATGCAAATTATGAAATCCTTGTATGATTTTAAAAACTAATAATAAAATAGAATAAAATGAAAATAATAATAATAATTAATTAAATTAAGGGTAGAACGTCACAGCTAAGAAGAGTGGTATCAGAGCCCAGGTTTTGATAACATTCTAAAGACTTCACATGTATAGCTGGGGATTGAGTAAATGACGACATGCTAGTATGTATGTTTATTGTATTTTTTTATTTTGAAAATAATCTTACTGAATTTATTTAATAAAATTATGTTTTGAATTGCTAGTGTGAAGGATTAAGTATAAGTATGATCATACTAAAGGAATCGTCCTATATAAGTTAGAAAACATGTAGTTTGTCTTAAAATTTATGAAAATGAAAATTTTCATAAACGAGTTCAGGTTTTTGTTCCACCAATATTTAAAGGTACATACATTCGTCACTTTTTGATAGTAAGAGATTATGATCTATATTTCATTCAGTTAAATTAATAACAAAATTCTTAGCAAATGTGTACTTATAAGTCGAAAATGAGTTTTCTACTTACATTGACTTAATAGTGTGATGAAAGATATGATCGATAATTTAGATGACACATATACATATCTCGTAATTGATCATATCGTATTAACGAATGGATTATAATTTCACGATAAACGAATAAGTTTGATTTTGTCATACCACATAACATTTTCCGTCACATATATTGTCATATCACATTGCTAGATGTCAATTTCGGATGACAAATGTGAAGTGGTGATAATATAAAATGATTTTTTTAATTTATCGATTTTAATTAGATTAAAATAATAATTTATATCGTTAGACATTGTGATCGAGAATCTGATGGGTCACACACAACTGTAGAACTAGAAGAATGAGATTCACCAATTAATTAATTAACAAGTGTTGGATAATTACTTAATTGAATTAGTTAATATGCCCAAATTAATTAATTGAATTAATTAATTCATGAACCAAATTTAATTAATTAGAGAAATTAAATATTGGACTGGATTACATTAAAAAAATTAGCCCAGCCCACTGGACTTATATTAATAAGTCATTAAGGTTTCAGAAAAACGGAAAAGAACATAATTCATTTTTTGTTAGCGCAAGAAAAAAAAGAGAGAAACCTTAATTCTCTCATTCTTGATCCTTGTGTAGGTTTTCATTGGAGCTTGGACAATTAGATGGTTGTGGATTGCAGACCGTGATTGTTCGTGATCAAAATCATCAAAAGAATTTGCAAAATTTACAAAATGTATAATTTCTATCACAGATTATTTCTAAACAAAAAGAAGTTTTTTTTTGTGAGAATTGAAATTTATTTTATTTTTCGATGTGAATTTTAAGTAAATTTTCAATAGATTCAAGTTCAAAATTAGATGTGTGTGTGTGTGTGTGTCAATTTAAATATTTGTTTCTTCAATTGAAAATTAAATTATTTGAGTTTACAAAAATCAATAGGAACAAATTTGTCAAATTTTAAAATGAAAAACTAAAAATCAAATTATTTGTTTTGCAACATTTTTAAACATAAGCTTCAAACACATGTTACGACTAGTTTAAAAAAAGAAAGGCTTATTACGTGGATCGAAAAGGCGAATAGTAAAGGAAAAAATGCAGATGTACTTTGCTGACTAACTTACAATTTATGAAATCAACTAATATGCTTATCAAGCGTTTTATATTATATTATTATAATCATTAAAATGTTAATCATGTAATATATTAAAATTTTTAATCAACATACAAATATATTAAAATTAAATTTTTATTTTTAGTTTTTCAATTTTTTTATTGAAACAGTAGCGATGCAATAATGAAAAGTATTTGATAAATATTTTTACTTTCAAACTTTTCGTTCCTATGCGTGTTTGTTACTAGGGTGGATAATGATTAATTTGGTCCAGTTTTCTTAAGAATCGGAACCAAACCGATTCTAAATGAGAGTTATATATACAAACTCACTTAATTCTGTATTTAAGATTACAAACCGAATTTTATTAGAATTGATTGGTTCTAATTCAATTCGATTCAACAATGATAGTACAATATAAGATATTGATTAGGTGGCTCATGTTTTATTTATATGGGGACTAGTTGATGGAGCAGAGGGGACTGTCCTATATGCTGAAGGAAATTTCGAATTATGGCGGAGAAGGGTGAATGACTTGCTAGTGCAATGGGGAATGGTAAAAGCGTTGGAGAAGAAGCCACAAGAGATGTCCACGGTAGACTGGAGCGAGTTGGAAGCAAGGATTGTCTCCACCATTCGCCTTTGTTTGGAAGATGAGGTAATGTTTCACGTTTTATACAAAGAATAACCTGCAGCAGTTTTGTTGAAACTAGAGAGACATTACATGTCGAAGTCATTGACAGACAAGTTGTCTCTTATGCAAAAGTTACACATGCTTAAGATTGGAGAGGGTTTGGGTCTGAGACAACACATAAACACGTTCAATCTAACAATCATTGATTTGCAACTTGTAGATGTGAAATTCGAAGATGAGGACAAGGCTTTGATGTTGTTAAATTCCTTATTGATTTTATTGACCCCGTTTTCCACAATGGTTACGTGGACAACAGATTCCAGGCCCACGCAATCAAATTTTAACGCGTTTTGATCGGAGATTCGGATGGAAAAAGGGTAGCATTTAAGGACGAGAGAGATGTTCTACGACGCGAGATAAAAATGTTTAAGCACGAGTAATGTGATCAAAGATGATTGCATAAAAACAAACAATCACAAACAAATTAATAACAAACTAAACTCAAGCAAATAATATGGAATAAGAATGAGAGGAAACTGAATGTATTTCTTAAGTGTATTGAATTGCATTAAGTTCAAATGTTACAAGAGTTGTTTATTTATAGACTCTTGGCCGACGTGGTAACTTTTAGATAAGAACCACATGGCCCCATCTTCCTGACTGGAGCCTCACATCACTCAACCTATTATACATTTAATACATTGACAACGGGATAACCACCTTATATCCTAAGCTGAAAATCCTGACATTTATCATCATTAACATTACATCAATCATTCAAAAAGATTACCTGCAAATCTTCTAAAAGAGACAAGGGCTTCAACCAAAGGGGCTTCAGATGGAGTAAGGATTTCGACCTAAGAGAGGGCTTCGGCCAAAGGGCATAACTTCGGCCAAAGAGAGGGTTTTAGCCAAAGGGAGGTTTGGAGCAAAGTGAATCAGCTTCTTCTTTAAGTTCTCTATCTTGATCACTTGAGTCTTTGTTGACTTTGTTAGACCTGATTCAATTTCTCTACGTGGACTACAGCGTGGATCTGACTCGATGTCTCTACGTGGACTATAGTGTGGCCTCCACTATAAGCCTTGGTGGCAAGATGTAATAGTAGTCCCACAAGTCTACGTATGATTATTTATGTAATGCATAGACTTCAATTACACATAAAAAACAAAAAAAAAAAAAAAAATTGTTGGAGTGGTTATTTTTAAACGTAAATAGTCCTCCAAGTCATAATTAGAATTTGAAAGTAAAGTATCTCGAGGTACTTATCGAAGGTGTTATCCCAAGCTATATACTTTGAAATTTCTAATTCTACGGAAAAGGTTGGGGAGCACCAGCTGAGGTCTTTTTATCTGAAGCTATTTGCTAAGAAGTGGTTTTGTATATTTGAAGCCTTACCAAAGCTATCCATGTTGAGGTAATGTACCTCGTCTATTTGCTGAAGTTGTAGTGTATTAATTATGAAGAGGTATTTTTTGAAACATTAAGAACACGGGACATCCTTAATTACTGTGCCCCAAATGATTTACTGTCTTATATGTTTTCAAGAAATGATAGCTGAAGTGGTTCAACTTTCTACACACGCAATCGTCACCATATTTAATGAACAATAATGATTGCTGGAGGCATATTTCATGGGAGGCAGATTCAGTGGCGTGCGCGATTCAGACGCTCTGATCTGGACCATAGAAGATAAACTGACAGACGTGATAAATATTGTTGAATGGTCCGGATCGACATCCAACGGTTAGGATTGATGACCTCCACATATAAAAGGCAACAACTTGGGATGAAAATCACTTTGCTTTTGTAAACAAAAAACAATTAAACTCCAAAAAAATTTCTTCTTCTTCAACTTTACTCCCATTCTTCCAGTTAGTTTCATGTTTTCCAGCCATTTTCCCGAACTCCGATTTCTTTTTCAACGATTTTATTGTTCAATTTCGTAAGTATTTCTAACTTCTTTGATTTTGAATTTCATGGCTTCTTCACATTCTTATGGGATTTAGACATTTCCACTGTAGCCTCTGAGATGGGTTATTATAACCAATAATGTGGACCTCATCCAGGCTATTAGGTTTGGTCATAGTGTCTTGCCACCAGAGAGGGTCGGATAGATTATGATGCGGGTTGGGGGTAGGAAAAATGCCTTCAAATGTAACCAAAATCGATCTTATAGACATAAGGGAGAAATATTACATTCCCTATTATATCGAATTTCTAGCTCCATCTCCTGACGAGGGAGCCTGTTTTTCGAGGCAGGAGTGTATCGTTGTCAGTAAGTTTCTTCTAAAGTGGGGACTTTGCTTGCCCTTTCATCTTTTCTTTAGAGTCGTACTTAGGTCGTACGGGCTAACACCTACCCAACTTGTCCTCACTGCTTGGGCCTAACTAGTGGGGCCTACTTCTTGTGGAAGGAGACTTCCTTGAGTGAAGACGTGCCTCTCCATGTCTTCCAATCCATCTTCCAACCCAGGTTATTAGGTAAAGGGAACTCTAAGGGTTGATATTCCTTGTATCTGTGGGAAGCTCATTCCCCATTCGTCATAGGCCTTTCTTTCTTCATCAAAAGATGTGGTAGATGTATGAGGGAAACACGATTCCTCACTTGGCAGTTCCTACCTCCTACTCAAAAGCTCGTGTATGTCACATCTTTATTTGCCTTTTACTTTTAGTTGGTATGATTCTAACGTTTTCCTTCTTTCACATGGTCGGTTGATCGCTATGAACTAACCCGAATAGAGTTGGGTATCATAGAGGACATCTATCTTTGTTTCCTATCTTCAAGAGAGTTTTACTGTTTGATCAACTCAAAGCGATTCTTCGAGGAATTCTGCTTAATGGCACGGAGAGGTAACATTCTTTTGTATGAATTGTCTTTACTGTTAATGGTTAATTTGTGCTGATTTTCTATTTTTTTGTAGAAAATTTTGAGAAGAGAGGACACCCCACCCCTGATATGGTTGCTACCTCCACTGTCAGGAGAAAGGGGTTTGAGCCCTCATTTGTTGTAGTAAAATAGGTGAGGGACCAAGTAGAAAAGATTTACAAGGAGGTTGCTGGTCGGGAAGGAAAATGGCGACCTCCTGTCAAGTACAAGGGGAAAAACAAAGTGGAGAAGGTCCCTAAGAAAAAGTACACGTTTTCCTCTACTAGAGAGAGTGGGTCAATAGTTAGCCCACCACCTTGCTCCAAAGTTCCACAGGGGAAAAATAATGGCAGCCTCCATTACTGCGACCAGGGGCAGAAGATGCCGACTGTCTTGGAGCCTCTAAGGTAAGAATCGTTGAAGAGGGTAAGGACCTCAAGGTACTCGACAACTATCTCAGGTAAAACTCCTCGCACCAAGCTCTCCCTATCTAAGAGGAGGGACGAAATAACTCCAAATGCTCTGTCCATGCTTCCTCCAAAAATTTAGACTGTAACTGCTACATTCCATAAGTACTAGACGGATAGGTGGCAGACCTTCGCTGAGACTAGCGACTCGGTGGACATGTTGCCACTATGGTCGCCAGACTAGTAGCCAAGCCACCATAGTGGCAGCTAGGGCTTGCCCTAGCTTGGGATGGTTGAGTGTTCGACCTGGTGGTCCATCAAGTGGGAGGAAGGATCGTTACCTTAAAGGAGGTGGTAGTCCTCGGTTGGCCCTATTGCGATGATCTTTCAATTCTTCATTGATGATCTCGCCCCTTATCACTTTTAGTAAGGCTTTATAATTGAGGGATCCTTATTTTTTACATCTCTCCAAAAGAGAGAATTCATATCTAGTCTTCCTCTTAGGGCTAATTGGGCTTCCCTATCAGTAACTTGCACACAGTAGGTCATTTAAACAGTGAAATGAGATAAAAAAAATTTCAATAACTCCCCTTGCTACTGCCTCATTCTTAGAGGCGTTGTATTGGTCCTTCACCTTCTTTTCTAGTAGCGACGAGCTTAAGGAAAGGCTTCTTGAAATCTATCCAACTTCTGATAATTTCTTGTGGAATTCTAGTATACCATACTTCAGAAGCACCATTTGGGGTCATGTAGAAAGCTCTACATTTCATAGCAGGAGTGGAACCCTGTAAGCTCATATGAGTTTTGAAGCTATTGAGGTGCTTAGTGGAATCATCTCTTCCATCGTACTTGAGAATTTTACAAAGCACAAAGTGGCTTGGGACAGGAGCGTTCCTAATTCCTTCGAAGAATGGCAAGTTGTTATCATCGTCATTGAGGTCGCAAGACCTTTGTGGTTCGTCAGAATATTTCTAACTTGAGGTCCCCCAAGTGGTTGGGATGGTCTTGCTTGATTCTTTACCCGTTCTACCCTCTTTTGACGTTTATTCCTAGGTGGAGGATTCTGAGACAAGTTGACATAAGTAGGTTCATTCTATCTTTTCAGTCTGAGGTGATCCTTCCTGCCTATTTCTAGGTGCAAAGAAAGGTTGAGTCTGTATATTTCTAGATTTTCCAGGGCTTAACCTGTCGAAGAGACTTATTGATCTCTGCGACATGTCTTCCGCTCGTAATTTGGAGGAAAGTTGAATGAAACCTCATTGGGTTGATCAGTGGCATAGTTGGTGGATGTATCAACCCCAACTTATTTTTCTTTAGGGCCCTCCTCCCTAGTGCAGTCTTGATAGTAATAATTCCCTTGTGGAAGGTCGTGAAAGAAAACATTTCCTTGAGCTGCATATGAGGGATTGGATACCATCCCTGATGTTGCATACTCCTATGCAGCTCTTGCATGGTAATATTCTGTTTGGGTAACATTCTTCATGTTTGCGGCCATTGTGGCTATTTTCCTAGTAAGCCACGACTATTATGGACCCACCTCTTGATCCACCTCGCTGATGTTGTTGATGGAATCGATGGGGGTTTACTAGAGCAGCATGTAAAGGTTCCCTTCTTCAAGGTGTTCCCTATCTCTTCGAAGCGTTGACTCTTCATTGTCTGAATTCATAGCAACGTTTTCTTTAATTACAACTTGGTTTTTTTACTATAAATGATATCCGTTTTTTTGAAGAATACACTGGAATCCAACAAGTGATCATTCTTGGGATATTTCATGGTTCTTTCTTCACGAATAACTCATTTTCTTCAAAGACAAGAAACTTCCCAAAAATGTATCTTCTCACCAGCTTTTTCCATAGGTCTTTAGTGGTTTGAATGTGCGAGTTTTCCACAGACGATACCAATATGTTGACCCCATTTTTCGCAATGATTACGTGGATAATTAATGTCGAGCCCACTCGCACCCACGCAAGCAAATTTCAGCATGTTTTGACCGGAGATCCGAACGAAAAAAGTGCAGCATTTATGGACGTGGGAGATGCTCTACGACTCGAAAAAAATGTTCAAACATCGACAATGTGATAAAAAATGATTGCATAAAAACAATTACAAACAACTCGAACAAATTAATAACAAACTAAACTCAAGCAAATAATATGGGATAAAAACAAGAGGAAACTGAATGTATTTTTTAAGTGTATAGAATTCCATTAGGTTCAAATGTTACAAGAATTACTTATTATAAACTATTAGCGGACGTGATAACAGTTAAATAAGAACCATGTGGCATCATCTCTCAAGTCAAAGCCTCACATCACCCAACTTGATATGCATTTAATACATTGATAACATGTCAGTCTCCCTATACCCTAGACTAACAATCCTTATATTTATTATCGTTAATGTTACATCAATCATTCAAAGAAATTGCCTATAGATCTTCTAAAAGACAGTAAGGACTTTGGTCAAAGGGGCTTCAGACGGAGTAAAGACTTTGGCCAAAGGGAGCTTCGGAGCAAAGAGTACCAACTTCTTCTTTGACTTCTCTTTCTTGACGACTTGGATCTTAGTGACTTTGTCAGATTTGATTCCATGTCTCCACGTAGAAAACAACATACATCTGACTCAATGTTTTCACATGGGCTACAGCGTGGCCTCCAATACGAGCCACGGTGGCGAGACGTAATAGGCTTCATAAGAAAATTTGTCTAGACTCTAACATGGGGATCCTATTACCTTTCAGGAGGTTATGGAAAGTCTCGAGAGATATAAGCGGATGGGAGCTATGATGGAAGAGAATGAGTTTCTATTTAAAAACCAAATTTGGGGATTAGGTGAAGTTTCTGAAGGAGAACTGAGTAATCAGGCACATGTGGGTGTACAAGGAAAATGATGGTGAGAAATTTAAGGCCTCGAAATATCTAATATGATTGGTACAAAAGAAAGATAATTGAATGAAAGTTTGGGTTTTTTTTTATATTATTATTCAAAATAAAGAACTGAAATATGCCAATTAAGCTCATATTTGGAATGGATTAAAATCAGATTTATATAAAAATTGATGAAATTTATTGTTGAAAAGTTGTGGACCATAAAATGTATAATTAAAACTAATTATTAACTTTGACTTAAAATTAAAATCAAATTTTAATTATACCAAACAAGGGCTAAATGCCTAAATCAGATACTGCCCATCCTATTAAAAATATCCATCCCTCATCGCTATGCTATGCCTTATTGAACTTAGGCTTCACCAAATAAATAGGTCATGTTTGTTTCGGATTAAAATCAGATTTTAATCTAAGTCAAAGTCAAACAATCGATATTAGTCACATCTTTCATAGGTCCCACAGTTTTTCAATCACACATTTCAAAAATTTCTATCACAATCTACTAAAAATTTAATTTTAATCCCCACGAAACACCCACATAGTATAATAGCATTAAATATATCGATAACATTGTGAGAGAACTCATTTATTTTAATAACAATAATTTTTTTATGCATACACCAAAGTAGGTCTATGTAGTGTGCGATTGTAGTTATATAACCTCTTTTATTAGTCAATTTCCATAAACTCGAAGTTAAATATATAACACCACCATATTTTTGCAAATAAATAATCAATTTTTTTTTATATTAAGAAAATATTCTATTGTATCAGAATGAAAAGTATTTCTACTTATTCCAACGTAACTCGGTTGAAAATATTCTTTCACGTAGAAGATAAAATGTTGGTTGTTCGCTATTGCTAGAGGCAACTCAACACCGAAAACGAACTTCACCATTTTCATTCGAGTTTTCTCACGAATACATCCACTTGCAAAGTGTCGTACAAGCATAATCGACAGTTGGACTACCAAATTACAGTTGCGTTTGAGAGGTACCAATAAGCATATGTTTGGTCGCACATGCTTTGTAGTGACGGTTGAGGTGGGTGATATCGATGCTCTTTTGTCATGCCAATCGTGTTTGACAGTATTTACATATTACTTTAGACTTTGTGACTCTATCGACCATACAACCCATTGAAATCAATTTAAAGTGATCCTAACATTTTGTCGCTTTTTCCCCTTACGCTTTCCTCTCACATCGTTAATATCTAATTATGTTTGTTCCATTTTGGGAACATCAACGTCATCCAAATCAATTGGATTATTACTTTTGTGGACATCCAAATCTGGAATATTTTCAAGAATGGGTACATCATTGGGACCAGCAAATTAATTATCAAATTGACTTTGTAGCATCATAAGTGATTCGTCGCCGATGTCGAACAATCCCTCAACAAATGATTTTGGATCCATTTGTGGTGAATTGATAATATGTGAACTTGAATGAAGATGAAATGACAAATCAATATGTAGAAATTGAATAGTTGTAACCTTGTAGGGATGTAACTTGTAATGGCAATCTTTATAAAATATTATGTAGAGAATATGTATTGTGTAATGTGTATTATGTACAGTAATGTAAGTAAATAAGAGTATGAGAGTAAGAGGTAAGAATATTGAAATTGAATGTAGAATGTAAAGAGTAGAATATGGAAGAAAGTAAGACTTCTTGTTGTGTGAAAAAAGTGTTAAATTGGTATGATATTTATAGAGTTAAAAAGAAAAAGAAAAAAAAATGCAAAGGCCAAACAGTTAGAAATTATTGTTCAGTGACCAAAATGGTCACTTGATTTTAAAAAGTGACCGTTTTGGTCATAGTAGATGGCGGGGCTCGTGACTCACGGAGGTTGCTCGTGGGCTAGACTACGAGCCTAGCGATCGAGCCGACGAGCTGCTCAGCCTGTTTGCTACTCCTATGCTTCTCAATGTAAACAAATAACTCATTATCACTGAAACGATCGAAAATAATAAATCTCATGTTCATAATTATAAATGCAATAAATATTTAAATCAAATCTAAATAAACAATAAATATTTATTTAACCACAATCATAAAATGTTAATAATTACAGTCATGTCATAACCCTATTGGACATCAAGTCCAACAATGTCCAGGTGTGTACAAATTTAATTACTTTTCGAGACTAAAAATCCTATACATTTGTCTAGACTAAAAAGCCTATACATACATCACGAAATTAATCTCCTCCAATTATTGACTTGAGCATTGGAAGGAAAACAAATATAATTAAACTAGTTGTACACTCTTTTTGTACATTAAGTTTGACATTCTTTGACGTGTCAAAATCATGACCCTTGATTTGAATAACACTTATTCAAATTAAGTGCAATGATTTTGACGCATCAAGAATGTCAAATTTGATGTACAAAAAGAATACATATGTAGCAACTTTGAAACGAATACTACCCCATTTGGGCCATTTCTATTTGTACAAGTTTGAGAAGCAGAAAGAGTACTAGAAATAAGAAGATGAGTTCTTCATTTTTGTTATGTATATTATTTTTATCATGATTTTCTTTGTATATCCAATATAAATAAGTGTATTTCAATGGGAAGCTAAAAGACAATGTAAACATAATTATCAAAGATGAATGATCTTTGAATGATTTTTGGAAAGAGATTATGTAGAAACAATTTTTTTTTCTTTTTTTTTTTAACTTAAAATAGAACTTAAGTGAAAATTCAAATAGAATCTTACTTGAGGATTGTCGATTTCTCATTGAAAGACCTAATGTTAAGATAATGCACACATTACAACAAGAAAATAGTTGTGCAGGTCATCTTTCTAATGTGGAAGAGATGCAGAAAGAAATTATGATCATGTTAAAGAATCAACTGAAATCTGTAAATCTTTCAATTTTTGCTGAGTTGCTTTTGTTAAGGGCTAATGAGTATTTGTACTTTTCCAATGTACCAAAAATGAAATACACAAATTTTTTAAAACATGTCTATGAAACTAAAATAGGAATAATTGCATCTTTAGTCACAACCTATTCCCATGGTAACAAATTGATCCTAATTTTTTTCAACTGTATGTCCTAACCTTTTAACTTTGTAACTGTGTAGTTATGTGACATTTTCCCGTCCAAATTAATAAACTATATACTTGAAAGACGAATATACATTTATTTTTTATAAAAAAAAATGTTGAGAATCAATGGTAAACGTTTTTCTTATTTTTCTAATAAGTATTCCAAATGTTGTCCACTTGCATTTGATAATGGTGGTAACCCAAATCCTAAAATCATGGCAGCAGACCCCCAAATAAAAATTTATTTCTACACGAGTCATGCAATGGATTGGCTTCAAACAATGGACATCGTTTCAAGCACAATAGAAAAATATTGTTCCATCCATATTTTATTGAATAAGTCATCAAAAATTTAAAACTCAACGTTAAAATTACAAAATATGTCAATATCTTCTTCGTTTTAACACTCAATTCATTTAATACCTGTGTCTTGATCACATCATTGCGACATGTGCCACCTAAGTACAATCATTGTTTAGACACAATGTCATCCTTCCCTTTCATTAAATTGGTGAAATATATATATATATATATATAATCGATATATTTTAATGGCAATATTTATTATTTAACTGAATTTATATTTTAATAAATTAAATAATAGAATCCGTA
>CAIGRB010139762.1:9147-31682 GCA_903798255.1 Fraxinus quadrangulata | reverse complement strand
ATTAACTCCACCTTTTTCTCCCATTCTAGATATGCCTTGCGATCACTTCTACCCTTAAATTGTGGAATCATCATTTTTACATTACCCCAATTACCATTAGCTTCATTTCCATGATAATTTCTACCACGTCACTCAAACATATCTCCTCTATGTCTCCTTCGTTCTATCTCATCCCTTCCATACTTATCTTCACCCCATTCACTACCGATCTCATGTTCATTCATCCTAGGAACTTGCCTACCCGCCCTCCTATCATGAGGTACATCCGCCGGTTGTTCCCTACTAAGATTTACTACCGACGTATTCAATTGCTCCATCCTTGCTCCCATGTCTATTAACAATCGTTCAAACCTATCCATCCTATCATCCTGTTAATTGGTCTGATTACCATTCCTGCTGGAATTAGAGTCTTCCATGTCAGCCATTTACTCAATATCTACCTCCCAAAGAACACACCGAANTTGGCCTGATTATCGTTCCTGCTGGAATTTGAGTCTTCCATGTCTGACATTCTCTCAATTTCTGCATCATCAAGTTCACTTGGAATCACTCAATTGGCTTTACCCTCTAATAATCTCACCCTCTACCTTTTACCTCTCATTATTTTCACCAAGTGCTTCCAAAAACAACAATGAACTCACCAGATCAAACTTGTGACTTCAAAGACCGAATATGTGGATGATTGTGACTCAAGAAGAGTATAGAAATTTTGGAATGACAATTGGAAGAACACAAGAGCATTTCAACTATAATTTTGGCTCAAGTAGATGACAAGAACAAATTGATGATCCGAAGTTGTAGAATATTGGTAGTAAATCAATCAAACAAAACTCTTTTTTCCTTTATGGATGAACAGTACCACACGTGAACAGTAGATTTTTTTATGTATGAACAGTAACCGCATTGAACAGTAAATTTTTTTTAACACAAGATTATACTACCAACAAGGAAATTAAGGATCTAGGAACTGAAAATGAAGAACGAATAAAGAACATGAAGAAACTAAGGAAGAAAAAACGGAATTAAATAACTCAATAAAGAAAATAAGGGATAGAACCTGATGAAATTGGAACCAAAGCTCTGATACCAACTGATGCAAATCCCGTAATAACAGTGACTACGAAACCCACAACTAGATTAATGCGGAACCCAAAAATGCCAATTAAATTCGATTTTGGATTTGAACCCAATAAGGTGAACCAAAAAATCCAACAACAACGACGATGCGTTGAATCCCTTGATTACACAATGAAGAACTCACGATCCGATGTTTGAATGCCATAAGTTCGATTTGTTGTCATTTGAAAAACAAGAGAAAGCAATAACCTCTCCAATAAAAAATTGTCAAAAGTTCTTAACAATTAATGTTTTTGGTATTTATACCAAACCCTAGAAACTAGATAAAAAAATGGAAATTAAGTCCACAATATTGAAAAATTATAGTAAGAATACAATTCTAGTGAAATTAGGAAACTCGCGGAAAAAGGAAAATTTCACCCAACTTTTGAACTATACGACCACATAGTTCATTTGGATACGGTCGCATAGAAGGAATTCAATGCGACCTTTTGCTCTCGGTTTATACCAATGCGACCGCATGGCTGAAATAACTATGCGGTCACATAGGTATAAATTTCAGCCTCTTCCTCCTTTGCTCGAATTAAGTTCACCCATCCCAATTCCGACCTCGACTCCAACATGGAACTTGCTCCATTCTTCGTCACAATCACTATATCGTCAACCGTAGATTGAATAAGCAATGTCATCGCTTCTTTCATCTGCTTTGCCCTCTATCGAGTCATCGGTCCTTCTTCAACTAGCAATGGATCCTTCCTTGGACTTGTCCTTACTTCAATGGCACCTTGGATCATATCACCAGCCTCCATCAAGAATTGGAAGTCATCGTGGTTTTGGGTTAGGGTCGTTGGCAGACAATGGAAGGAGATGTAGTCTCAGAGATCACCATGTCGACCGAATACCACGAGTATAATGAGTCGAGCCTTCATTTAATGTTATGTTCCTTTGCTGTGTTTGCTTCCCTTGGATTCTTGCCTAATGCAAGCTTTGTGTAGCTGTAATTAATCGGTTTGAGCTCGAGCTATCTGAGTGGGCCATCATCAAGGTAATATACGGGCTGCCTCCAGAGAAAAGGTATTTTAAGAACGTAATTGGCAAGCAGAACCTCTTCGTTACACACCAACTGATGGCTACTAAAGGTAAAACATGATGGTTCATCCCTTTATTCATCAACTTCTTTCTTCTGCAATTTTTTTATATGTTCCTTTTGCTTGTAGGGCAATACAACAAAAAGAAGTATGTGAAGCCCAGCCTATTCCAGCTGAGGAGTGTTAGGGAGGCACAAAAAAAGAAGCCCCTGAGTACCGGGTCCTCCACTTATAAGAAACAGCGGGATGAGCTAGCCAGCCTTTCCAAAATGAATCCACCGACTCATCCGGAGAAAATGGAGGAAAAGGAAAAGGGGGAAAGAGAGAAGTGGAAGGAAGTGGAGACTCTCTTAGAGAGGCTCCCTAAGAGGAAGCTGGTATTGTTGAAGAACATCGGGCTTGACCCTCCCCCTAAACTCCAAATCACTATTAGGGAATCGTTTCGCCAACCCATCCAAGCCAAACCCATTTCCTCCGTGAAGATTGTGGAGGTTGATGATGTGGATAAGGAAGGGGTTAATTTGGTGAGGAAGATGCGGAGAAATGAGGGTTGGTGTGTTCCTTCTGAAGGAAAAGCTCAAAACTTCTTGGAGGGAAGGTCTGATGAGATTACCTCCACCATAATGGAGATGTTTCCTACTAAGGTTCAATGGGTTACGAGGGTCCATCATAAATATTGGACAGATAAGTATTCTTCATATGTTGAAACATGTGACGAGGTAGATATGGTGGATGCGGGTCTCACCTTGCAGGCTCCCTCTCAAGGATTCTTTTTAAATGTTCAAATGGAATTGAGGTGATTGTAGGGCCTCAATAAAGAGTACCTCACCAAGGAAAAAGATGCTGAGGTGGCATTAAATAAGGCCAAGGCTGAGACGTCTGCCAATGAAGCCATGGAGGCCTCCAAGGTTAAGTAGGTCAAGGTGAAGTCAAGAGTGGATGCAATTGCTAAGGAAAATGATGAATTAAAGAAGGAAGTCTACCTTTGAAAGGCCAAGGTAAATGCTTTGACGAAGTGCGTGGAGAATTCTGACAACCTTCAACGAATCACTTCATCAGCCTTGGAGGCTACTAATATGGAGAATGGAGAGTTGAAGTGATATGATCTGGGGTAGGCAATCACTTAGTCGAGTCACACGACGTGATTTCTAACTTTCTTGGGTTGGTTCCATCTTGTTCGTAGGTTCCCAAGATCAATTCTTGGTTGAGTTCACATTAGTTGGTATCAGAGCTTGGCTCTAGAGTTCAGGTAATCTATCATTTACTTTCTGTCAATTATTCTTATTATTTGAGTAAAAAAAATAATTTTATAGTTCACAAAAAAAAATTCTAGCTTTTATTGTTCTTGCTGGAGTCATTTTTTCCGTGTAATTTTATTGTTTGTTTTGCCTCTAGATTATATTTAGTTGTTTATTGAAAAAAAAAGTTATTGTTCATGTCATTACTGTTCACGACGTACTGGTGAAAAAAAGGGTCTTAACACTTCGTGAACGTTTAGAGGCAAACATGACAAAAACAAATATCGATTTGAGTCATTTTATTTCTTTTCTTGAGCTTAAGTCAATTACCTCAATCCGTAGATATTCTGTTGATTATCTGAACTTGTGCTTGTGGTGGTGTTTGTTGCGGGATTGTGTCCCAATTGATTGAGATCGACTATTTCTTGAGCCATTGAGGACGGAGGACGAACGGTAAAAGGCAGAGTGGCGAGCTTATTATCGGGTAAAAGCCAATCTTGAGTGATACACGAGCGCAAACACATGAGGTAAATCATTTTGTTTTTTTATTTCTTTTCATTCAATTGTTATTTACTTAATTGCAAATTGGAAAGATGAGTAAAGGCGAGGAGGAAGAGGTACATAAGGGATTTTATGCGGAGTTTATGGATAGTATGCAGGCTATACATTATAAGTTTGATCAATTGGGCTTGGCAGTTGAACGTATTAGTGGTGATGTAGCCAGACATAAAACTTTGGTTGGGGGTCAGCAGTGAGGGATGCCCCAAAGGGTTCCTCGTGGGGGTAGAGGAGATATGCGAGGACGGAATCTTATGGCTGAATTTAATGGGAAAGATGAGGTGGTGAATGTAGGTAATAGTGACTACTATTTGGAAGCTGACATGGGACGAATGGGGAATAGAGGAGGTAGGCTTGATCGAGGTATTGATAGAGATTTTGGGGAGTATCAAAATGAATATTCCAGCTTTCCAAGGTCAGAGTGACCCTGAAGCTTACTTGGAGTGGGAAAAGAAGATGGAATTGGTGTTTGATTGCCATAATTACTCGGAGAAGAAGAAATTGAAGTTAGCTATGGTAGAATTCACTGACTATGTGGGATCAATTGGTGACTAGTCGTAGGAGGAATTTGGATAGACCAATTGAGATGTGGGGAGAGTTTAAAGCTTGTATGAGAAAGCTGTTTATACCTAGACATTATTACCTGGGGATCTCCATCATAAACTACAAACACTTTCTCAGAGGTCTAGGAGTGTGGAGGATTATTATAAGGAGATGGAGATGGCAATGATTAGGATGAATATAGTGGAGGATCGGGAGGCCACCATGGCTAGGTTTTTGAATGGGTTGAATAAGGAGATTGCTAATGCGGTGGAATTACAGCATTATGTAGATGTTTTTGAATGGGTTGAATAAGGACATTGCTAACATTGTAGAGTTGCAACATTATATGGAGTTGGAGGACTTGGTGCATGTGGCTATAAAGGTTGAGAGGTAACTTAGACGAAAAGGGGTCGTTAGGTTTACTATGGAACACAAGTGGCGTAGTGGTGATAGAAATGATCGAGTGGAGACCAGAGAAAAGGCTGAAATACCTAATGATACGGCGGAGGTGAATAAAAATAAACCAAATGTTGAAACTAGTAGGTCGAGGGATATAAAATGTTTCAGGTGTTTGGGTTTGGGATATAAAATAAACCACTAATGGTTCTTCGAGAAGGTGGAGAGATTGAGTCGGAAGGTGGGAGTGATAGCATGCCTGAGTTGGAGAATGTTAAAGGTAAGACTTGTTTGGAGTACTCGGTGGCTGAGTCATTAGTGGTGATGTGTGCTCTTACTACACAAATGAAAGTGAATGATGAGGAGCAGCAACGTGAAAACTTGTTCCACACTAGGTGTCACATTAAGAATAAGGTGTGCAGTTTAATAGTAGATGGCGGTAGTTGTACAATTGTGGCTAGCACAGCCCTTGTGGAGGAGTTGGGGTTACCTCTTATGAGGTATCCACAACCTTACAAATTGGAGTGCCTGAATAATTGTAGAGAGATAGGGGTTACCAAGAGGGCATTGGTAAATTTCAGCATTCTGCGATATATTGATGAGGTGTTGTGTGATGTGGTTCCAATGCATACGGGGCATCTATTGTTGGGAAGGCCATGGCAGTATGATAGGAGAGTGAAACATGAAGGGTTCACAAATCGGTATAGCCTTGTGATGGGTGGAAAAAATAATTACTCTTGTGCCATTGACACCACAACTGGTCCAAGAGGACCAATTGAAATTGGAGAGTGAGCGAGAGAATAAAAATTAGGAGTGAAAAAAGGAGAGCAAGTGAGAAGGAAGTAAGGTGGCTAAGAGTGATTAAAAAAGAGTAGAGCCACATGAGAGAAAAGAGAGGAAAAATCAGAGATGAGAGAAAATTCCAAAGTGAGCTTGTATGCCAGAAAAGTCGAGTGTGAGAGGGTTTTAGTGAGAGCTAACAATCCCCTTCCCAATTTCGATAATTATTTTTTGCAGGATTCCAAGGAATTGTTACATGGTGCACCATACATTGACTATCCACTTGATGTAAATCACATGGAAATTTTGGTGAGTAACAAGAAGGATGGATGTAACCACGCCATGGTAACGTATCAAATTCCTATATGTAGGTTAGACTATGAGCTTGCGTGTATGGAAAATTTCTTGCTTTTCTATGATATGCACTTATTACACCACAACATTCTAGCATGTCGTACAGAGTTAAATGAATATGATAGGCAATTGGGGTGCATTATGCATGACTGGGTGCATGAATCCCTTTACTTTAATCACGATAATCTTACATGTCTTAGGATGGATTTGTGGAGTGTATTAGGAGTAAATTTATTGTCTACTAATCTCATCCCACATTCCAATTTAAGAAGTGGTTCTAATTCACTAGTCTGGGTTAATTTAATGTTTTCATTTGTTGGTATTAGTGTTGGATTTTGTGAGATACAAGTGATGATACGTACGAGGCGGGTACAAATTCGGAGGAGGTCAAAATTACATCCTAGGGGAGACGGACCATGCCATTTAGTTGCTATGATTGAGAATGAAAGCTACAATTTACTTCTACTGGGTAAGACCATAATATTTAACATTTTCGACGTTGCTAATGTTGCTTCGTTTGATCCAGGTTCAGATTCGAGGTCAAATCCTTTCGAAGAGAGAGGGGATGATATGATCCGGGACAGGCAATCACTTGGTCAGGTCACACGAGTCAAAGATTCAAGCAATGGAGTTCAGATGGGTGAAGTTGACAAGCTACTGTTCAAGTTTTGTGAAGGGCTCGGGGAGCCGAAACGAGTTGGAGCAACTTGATTCAAGCAAAGGAAGATGAAAAGTTCCGCCTATTAGTCTTTGACCATTCGGGTCAGTAAGGCGTGCCTACGCCTTAAGAAAAGTTAGTTCAACATTGTGTATTGTGCAAAAAATTTCTTTTTCCGAATTTTCCTTATTTCACTAGGATTCTAATTTATTATAATCTTTTGTTATTTTAGTAAGTTAATTTCGGTACAATTAGGGTTTTAGGTTTGTCCAATAAATACATGGTTATTATTCATTGTAAGAACCTTAAGACTTTTATTATTTTGAGAGATTAAATACAATTTGTGAGTTTTCCACCATATTCTCGGTGGCTTAGACTTATAATCTTGAACTTATCAAAAGGTGTCACAGTCCTTTTGTGGCGTTCCCACTTCACGGTTCTTGTTTCGGGTAATCAACGGGTCGGATTTCTTACGCGTAATCTCGATTCTTGATACGGGTCGAACAACGGGTCGGGTTGATCTTTGCGCGACGTGATTTCTAACTTTCTTGGGTTGGTTACATCCTGTTCATGGGTTCCTAAGATCAATTCTTGGTTGGGTTCACATCATGAAGATTCAAGTTGGAGAGTTGACATTTGAGGTGGCTAGTCTAAAGTAATAGTTGAGTGGAGCAGGGAAAGAAGCAGTCAACAACTATGTTGCTCACTTTCATAAGACGACAGAGTATGATGGCCTTGGTATATACTGGAGGAAGGTCGCATATAATGAAGTCTTCGATAGGCTTGCTATGCTGCATCCTCAGCTGGAGCTTTTTTCCCTGAAGGATAAGTTTCTGTCGGACGATCCTTCCATCCCTGCCAATGAAGAGGAGGATTCAATGGAGAAAGTGGGTGCCTTAGAGGAGCCCCAATAAAGAGTACCTCACCAAGGAATAAGATGCTGAGGTGGCATTGAATAAGGCCAAAGCTGAGACGTCTGCCAATGAAGCTATTGATGCCTCAAAGGTTAAGAAGGTCGAGGCGGAGTCAAGAGTGGACGCAATTGCCAAGGAAAATGATGAATTAAAGAAGGAAGTCCACCTTTGTAAGGCCGAGGTAAATGCTTTGACGAAGCACGTGGAGAATTCTGACAACCTTCAATGGATCACTTCGTCAACTTTGAAGGCTACTAAAAGGAGAAGGGAACGTTAAAGTGATATGATCCGGGGTAGGTAATCACTTAGTCGGGTCACACGAGTCAAAGATTCAAGCAATGGAGTTCAGAAGGGTGAAGATGACAAGCCAAGGTTCAAGTTTCGTGAAGGGCTTGGTAGCTGAAACTAGCAGGAGCAACTTGATTCAAGCAAAGGAAGACGAAAAGTTCTGCCTATTGGTCTTTGGCCATTCGGGTCAGTAAGGCATGCCCACGCCTTAAGAAAAGTTTGCTTCAGCATCCACTCAGGCCAGTAAGGCGTGCCCACGCCTTAAGAAAAGTTTGTTTTAGCATTGTGCCACTGCAAAAATTTCCTTTTTTCGAATTTTTCTTATTTCACCAAGATTCTAATTTATTGCAATCTTTGGTTATTTTAGTAAGTTAATTCTGGTACAATTAGGGTTTTAGGTTTGTCCTATAAATACATGGTTATTATTCATTTTAAGAACCTTAAGACTTTTATTATTTTGAGAGATTAAATACAATTTGTGAGTTTTCCTCCATATTCTTGGTAGCTTAGACTTATAATCTTGAACTTATCAAAAGGTTTCACAGTCCTTTTGTGGTGTTCCCAGTTCACGGTTCTTGTTTCGGGACGGGTTGAATTTCTTACGCATAATCTCGGTTCTTGATACGGATCGAACAACGGGTCGCGTTGATCTTTGCGCGATACAATTTCTAACTTTCTTGGGTTGGTTCCATCTTGTTCATGGGTTCCCAAGATCAATTCTTGGTTGGGTTCACATCATGTAGATTCAAGTTGGAGAGTTGACATTTGAGGTGGCTAGTCTAAAGTAATAGTTGAGTGGAGCAGGGAAAGCAACAGTCAACAACTATGTTGCTCACTTTCATAGGACGGTAGAGTATGACGGCGTTGGTATATACTGGAGGAAGGTCGCATATAATGAAGTCTTCAATGGGCTTGCTATGCTACATCCTCAACTGGAGCTTTCTTCCCTGAAGGGCGAGTTTCTGTCGGACTATCCTTCCATCCCTGCCAACGAAGAGGAGGATTCGGTGGAGAAAGTGGGTGCCCAAGAGAAGTCCCAACAAGACGATGCTGTTGTGTAGGCTAGCCCTCCCATTTGTAATTTATTGTAACTTCTTCCTTCATATAGTAAATTCAATTTTATTTGACAAAATTCTGATCTTGTAACTCTTCTATTGTGGCATCGTTTCTTCACGTTAGCAACTGATTGATTTTTAGGTCTCTTTAACCAATCGCGTTTGAGTAACTTTATGGGTTCGCTATAATTTATCGGACTTTAATAACTATGGGCTCGCCATAATTAGTCAACCTCTCAATCAAACTTTTAATGTTTACGGGGCTCGCCATAATTAAACTCTTGTAACTATGGGTTCGCCATAATTAGTTACTCTTTCAATCAAACTTTTAATCTTTTTGGGTTGGCCATAATTAAACTTTTATAACTATGGGCTTGCCATAATTAGTTACTCTTTCAATCAAACTTTTAATCTTTATGGGCTCGCCATAATTAAACACTTATAACTATGGGCTCACCATAATTAGTCGCTCTTTCAATCAAACTTTTAATCTTTATGGGCTCACCATAATTAAACTTTTATAACTATGAGCTCGCCATAATAAATCAAACTTCTCATACTTAACATGTGAGCTTGTCATAATTAATGCGAGTTAACTTACGTAATTGTATTTGATCACAATGGTATGAACTTGTCATAGTTAAAAACAAAAGGTATATGCATTAGTCACAAAAGTTACATAAGCAACGATCAAGGCCTTACTGGTAATACATTCTTAGATGTTCAACATTCCAAGGGTAGGATTGTACCTTCCCATCCAAGTTCTTAATTAAGAGGGTCCTTGGCCTAACATTGCCTGATAGGCGGTAGGGGCCTTCCCAGTTTGGACCCAGCGTGCCAACGCCAGACTCTTTAGAGGATAGAAAAACCATTCTGAGCACAAGATCGCCTCTTCTAAAGGATGTCTTCTTGACATTGACATTGTAGTACCTTGCCATTTTCCTTTGATAGAAGGCCAATTTAATTAGGGAATCATCTCTCATTTCTTCGAGGAAATCGATCTCGTATCACCTTATCTCATCATTGGATATTTCATTGAATTGTAGGCGGAGAGGAGAAGAAATACCCACTTCGACCGGGCTCATAGCTTCGGCTCTGTATGCTATGGAAAAGGGAATTCCTCCCGTCATAGTTCGATTGATGGTGCGAATTGCCCACAACACATGGGGGTGTTTTATAGTCTTGTTGACTACCTCGACTTGACCATTTTCCTGGGGTGGTGAGGGGAGGAGAAGTACTTTTTGATACCCAATTTGTCACATAGGTCTCTAAGATTTTTGTTGTCGAATTGTCGCCCGTTGTTTGTAACGATTGAGTGGGGAATTCTGAACTAGCATATGATGTTCTTCCATATGCATTTAAAAGTGTTTGGTTTTGCTAACGGTTTTACCTCGACCCGCTTAGTGAAGTAATCAATGGCGACAATCGCATAGCTTGCACTTCCCTTTCCTTTTGGCATAGGGCCTATTAGATCAACCCTTCATTTAACGAATGGCCAGGGGCTGGATACTACAGTCAACTCTTGGGATGGTTGTCTTTGAATAAAGGAAAAACGTTGACACTTGTCATACCTTCTCACGAATTGTACAACATCATTTTTCAAAGTTGGCTAGTAGTATACCCACCTTAGTATTTTCTAACCCAATGATGGGCCCCCTGTGTGGTTGCCACAGATTCTTTCGTGGATTTCCCATAGGACATAATTAGCTTATTTTCTTCTAGTGCACTGTAAGAGGAGGGATGAAATGCATTTTTTGTAAAGTACTTCATCTTGGAGCACATAGTAGGCTGCTATTCGTCTGAGCTACTGGGCATCTTGCCAGAACCTTGTTTTCTGGCAAGATGTGATCTTTGAGGTAAAATATAATAAGTTACATCCATTGTGGGGTTCTTTCAATCCACATCTCCTCTTCTACTTAGGCTGTGGAGTGCCTGGGGAGGTATTCAACTGTTACAATTTTGAGCAGTTCCGAGTCTTTGCTGCTGGGCAATTTTGATAAGACATCCGCGTGCATGTTCTCTGTAACTTGGGATTTGAGTCAGCTCAAAATTTTCAAAGCATGGGAGCAAGTTCATAACTTTTTTCAATTATGTTGCCATGCCCTTATCTTTGGCCGCAAAACTATCGTCGACTTGGCTTACAACCAACTAGGAGTCGCTACGAATTGCCAAGTTTTTGACCCATATTTCTTTGGCCAATCTAAGGCTTGTTAGAAGCGCCTCGTACTCAGTTGTGTTATTGGAGGTCTTAAAGTCAACCCTTACTACACAATTAAGCTTGTGACCTTTTGAGCTCTCCAGCAGTACACCAGCTCCTGATCCCATTTCCCCGGAGGATCCATCGACAAACAATTTCCAGGCTGAGGGGTTTGCCAGTTCCATCACTACATTGATGTTTGTTGCCTTAGTGAATTCTGCTATTAAAATCCGCCACTGCTTACCCCTTCATTAAGGTTATTGGTTGATACGAAATGTCAAATTCGCTTAATTCCACAGCCCATTTCATCAGCCTCCCTGATGCATCTAACTTTTGGAGCACCTACTTGAGGGGGAGGCTTGTCAACACGCGTATGCTATGGGTCTGAAAGTAGGGCCTCAGCTTCCTAGAAGCGATCATAAGGGACAAAGCAAGCTTTTCCATGTTAGTATAATGTGTTTCAGCTGGCAGGATGGCCTTTTTTTTAGTGAAAGGAGGGCGATACCACCGAAATTTTATTAATATGTCCTCACTTGTGATGGTGAAATACTTTGGTTACAAATGATAGCAATAAATCAATAAATAAGGAAGTACTACTTCCCTTACAGTGAAAGAAAAGAATAATAAGAAAGCATTACATATGAGTACTACTTTCCTTACAAAAAGCACAAGTGTAAGCAAAAATAAAAGTAAAAGCAAAATACAAATACTTAAACTCTAGTGCTGGGCAAACCATATCTAGCAATCTGAACAAGCACCCTGATATGTCGTGGTAGGTCGACTGGTCCATATTCCTGGTATCTACGATGATGCCAACCCTTGGTAGCAAATGCATCTATAACTTGGTTTCCCTCTTTGAACATGTGAGAAATCATATCTCTATCAAAGGAAACAATATCTGCTATCTGTCAGAGTATTCCCTGGATAGACCACGATCCAACACCTTTGGTGATGGAGTGAATGGCCACAGTCGAGTCTACTTCAACCCAAATATATGACAAACCAAGATCTCTAGCCAGTAGTATCCCAACATGAATAGCTCTGAGTTTTACCTCTAATATCATACACTGTCCATATGAAGTTGAGAAAGCATTAGTACATTTTCCTATATAGTCCCGATGATGCCTTCCCCACTCGCAAACCCATCATGGATACATCTATCGGTGTTGATCTTGACAGATCTAAATGATGGAGTGCGCCACCAAACCATGATAGGGGGAGGAGATAGAGGGAGAGTCAAAGAAATACCAAAAAATATAGCAAGCTGCATGTCATTACGCCAATATAACGGTTAGAGTAGTCCCCCAATATGGAGGAAGGATATCATATGATAAACTCTCCAAATAATACATGTCGAACTTATATGTATGTTCTCGTGCTTTGCATTATTCCACTCAATCCAAAAAAACCAAAGAATCAAAAGGAGAATAATGATGTGATTATGCTCGGTCCTTGTAAACTGTCCAGAATACCTCCATCTCAGAAATCTCTATCCGACACTCTCTCCTGCACTCATGGTAATCTGAAATAAAGCCCCAAAATGTTGCCAAACATGATCTGAAATACTGCTACTAGTAAAAATATGAGTGATGGTCTCAATCTCTATACAACACTGACATCGAGAAGCCAATTGACCGTCGATCCTCCTCTGGTTAATGACATCAATTGGTATTAAGTCCTGCCATAATCTCCAACAGAAGAAAGAAATGGTATGAGGTATGATAGAGCTCCACAGTAGGCGAAATAAATCCTGCACTGGCCTGCTAGAGCGGATCAACTGCCATGCTGATTTAGTAGTAAATCTACCATCTGATGTGCCCCTCAAAAAAATGCAATTCAAGACATCAAGATAAAGAAGAACGACTGCAATCTGCTCTGCCATAGCTGATGGAAGAGCTTGTAGTAATCACCCAAAATCTCATCCAGTCTCCTCGAAAAAATCCTGTACCCTCGTAGATGTATGCGGTATGTGAGGAAAAAATGATGCCAGAGTAGAATTACCCATCCAACAATCATTCCAAAAGAAGATCTGCTCTATCCCAAGGCTTTACGCAATGTGTGTCTCGGTGCATGGTCCAAATCTCTTTAGTCTCTTCCAAAGAGGAGAGGCTAAGTAAAGAACTGTTGCAAGTGATGGATCTGTCCCTCTACAATATTTGCCTAGTAAAAACTGAGCCCAAAGAGAACTCTGAGACCTGAACATCCACCATAGCTTCAATGAAAATGTGTCCATCGTATCCTCTAATCATCTGAAGTCCAGACCTTCTTCATCAATAGGAAGGCAAATCGCCTTCCAACTATACCAATGTAGATGACGTGCATGATCCTTAGAATCTGTAAGAATAGGGCAAATATACTCTCCAGACTTTTCAGAATAACCTTTGGAGGTCGCATAATTTGGAATAGATACAGTGGTATAGAGGAAAGAACAGACATTAGTATAGTAATCCTACTACCAGGAGAAAGAAGGTGTGAAGCTCATCTAGAAATCCTACTCCTGACCTTCATAATGAGATCATCATACAGAAAGCTCCTCTTAGACCTTTTAAACAAAGGGACTCCTAAATATGTGAATGGCTGTCTCTAATGTAAAAATCTAGTCAAAATCACTAACTTCCGTATCTGAATATCAGATACCCGCCTAGGCAATATAAGACCATTCTTGTCTCTATTCACCAATTGACCAGAGACCCCCTCTAGTGCTCTAAACAATTGATGACCCTTCTGATAGACTTCTTCTGCCCATTAGTAAATATAATCATATCATCAGTAAAAGCAAGATGAGAGATAAGAGTACTACCTCCATATCAATACTGCATACTAGAGTATGTCTAAAACCTTTGAGTAAGTAATCAAGAAAAGTAATCTGGAACAATAATAAATAAAGATGGAGAGATAGGATCTCCCTGTCTAAGTCTTCGCGATGAAGAAAAGAAACCACATGGCCATTGATTCAGAAGCACTGAGAATCGACACTCCGTTATACAACATCTGATCCGATCAATCGACAACTAGTCAAAACCAAATGTCTACAGTATAGAATAAATGAATCTCCAATCCATACAATCATATGCTTTAGCCATGTCAAACTTTAACATAACATTCCCTCCATTCATTCTATTATCCAATGTGTGTAGAAGCTCCTGAGTGAACAAAATATTGTTCCCAATAAGTCAACCGGCGACAAATCCACTCTGCTGAGGAGAAATAATACAAGGTAGAAATGAACTCAAACTATTGTTTAACAGCTTTGTGATAAGCTTATTGAACAATGTACACAGGCTGATAGGTCGGTAATTCGTCCATCTACAAGCATTCTCCCTCTTCGGAAGCAAAACAATAGACATGGCAGCAAGTCCTCTCGGTAAATAACTATCCTCAAAGAAATCAATAACTGCACTATATACATCATCTTGTATAATATCCCAACAATGTTGGTAGAACAATGATGAAAATCCATTAGGGCCTGTAACACTATCAGCATCAATACTGAAAATAGCCTCCCGTACCTCATCAATCAAAGGGAGACGGTTCAGTGCCACATTGTCTGCCTCCGTCAGTATCCTACGTAAGATATCAAGATGAATATACTCCAGAGGCTGTGAAGGAGTGGATAATATTTCCTGGACAAAAAGATTGCCGAGCTCTGAATATCTGCTGGAGTAGTAAGAACTTCCCCTGCCTGAGTCGTGATGGTTCTGTTATGAGATCTGATCTATCGTCCCTATACTAGTGAATGAAAATATATGGTGTTGCAATCTCCCTTGCATACCCAACGAGAGCCGTCCTTTTGCTTCCAAAAACCCTCTACAATAGCTAAGGTCCGGGTCAAATCAGCCTATGCATGATGAAGTAATTCACGATGCTCTGGTGTAGGATCAACTTCAAAATCAATCTCTGCCTGGTCAACCCTCTTCTTAGTGTATCTAACTCTCTGGAACACATCACCAAATACCTGTCTATTCTATCACCTAAGTCCCTATTTCAGTCTAAAGAACTTCTCTTAGAAGATAGCCGTTCCTGTAAGATGAGTAGGGAGTGACCACTTTTGAGAAACAAAGGCTGAGAAATCATGACGTTTGGTCCAAAAATTGAGGAATCTAAATGGTCTAGGACCTAAATCATCATCAAAACTCTACTGTAAAAGTAGAGGTAAGTGATCAGATGAAGTATGATTTAGATGAGTCACAGTAAGCTATCTACAAAAGTCTACAGCTAAAGAGTTAATCAAAACTCTATCCAATCTTTTACTGACCCTGCCATTCGTCTAGATAAATTGAGACCCAAAAAAACTAGCATCCTCTGAGCCATAGTCCAACATCATATCAGAAAAATCGGTAGAACCACGATTTTGATGACTATGACCAATACGCTCACCATCATGTATAATGACATTAAAGTCACCCCCAACTAGCCAAAAATCATCTATAGAGATAGGGAAATGTGGTGAAGACTCACCTACAAGTCCCTCCTAACATAAGCCTAACAAGCAGCATAAACAGAAGTCAAGTAAATAGGTCGTGCTAGTCTGGGATCCACAACTCTGACATGTAGGAACTAGATATGATCGTCAATAATAGTAACAGTAGTACCCACATTCCAGAATACCTAAATCTTATTCGACTCATTCTAAACCCTAGTGTCGAAATGCAGATAACGACGAACAAAATCAATCATCCTATCCAAAACCATTGGCTCCAGAATAACCAAAATATAAACATGATGGAGCTGAATAAGTTTTCTCAGGCGCCTGTGAGTAACTACACTAGTTACTCCTCTCACATTCCAGATAATGGCACTCATCCGGAAGTACGTGAAGAGGTATCCTACGACCGACTCCTGGTCATCATCCTGGGTACTGAATTGAGTAACTTTCAATGTCTCTTTCGACTGACTAGGATAAATCCATCATCCTCTATCCTACTAGCCGACCTGTTAAATCATTAGAAGAAGATCTACGGGTAGGAGGGCATTGCTTATGCAGTAGAAGGGTAACTAAGTTCCACCTTCCTCCCTTACCAATACTGAACTTACAACTTCGGTACTTACGGCCAAATATAGTAGCAACGCTTCTCCCTTCTTGGGCTTTGAGAGAAAGGAAGCTTAGCCCAAGTGCTTCTTTAGCCATTGAAAAGCTTCTTCACTTTCTTCATTCCACTCAAACCTTTCCTTTAAGATTTTAAAGAATATGAGGCATTTATCTGTAGCTTTGGAGATGAAACGGTTTCGTACTGCTAGGCACCCTGTCAGAGATTGTTCTTCCTTGGGCTTACTCGGGGATTTCATATCTAGAAAGGCCTTAATTTTCTTAGGGTTAGCCTCAATGCCTTGCTTGTTAACCATATAACCCAAGAACTTTCCAGAAGCATCACAAAAAGCACATTTCAATGGACTCAGCTTCATCCGATACTTCCGCAAGATCTTGAAGGTAGCTTCCAAGTGTTCAATGTGATCTACAGACCTGAGACTCTTTGCAAGCATGTCATCGACGTATACCTCTATTGTTTTACCTATGAGGTCGGAAAATATCATGTCGACTAGTTGTTGATAGGTTGTTCTAACATTTTCGAACCAAAGGGCATGACTTTGTATCAGTAGAGGCCTCTGTTAGTGATGAACGAGGTGTTTTCCTCGTCTATTGGGTGCATAGGGATCCAGTTGTATCCTAAGTATGCATCCATGAAAATCAAGAGTTCATGGCCTGTAGTAGAGTCGACTAGCTGGTCGATCATTGGAAGCAGAAAGTTGTCCTTTGGGCAAGCTTGGTTGAGGCTGGAGAAGTCTATGCAAACTCTCCATTTGCTATTGGATTTCTTTTCTAAGATGGGGTTGGATATCCACTTTGGGTATACTGCCTTCTTGATGAACCCATTAGATATGAGCCTTTGCACCTCTTCCTTTAGGGCTATGTATCTCTCCGAGTTTAAGGCTTTCCTTTTTTACCTGTGAAGGGTGAACTTTGAGTCAACATTAAGTTGGTGGCAGCTAACCTTGGGGTCAATACCCACCATGTCTTCATGTCTCCATAATGTTGGTGGCAGCTAACCTTGGGGTCAATACCCACCATGTCTTCATGTCTCCATTCAAATATGTCCAAGTTGTTGAGTAGAAAGTCTTTAAGCCTGGTCTTTTCTTCTAACTTGAGCTCATTCTCTATTTGTAACACTCTTGTGGGGTCATGTAAGTTCACACGAAAAGATTCAAGATCCTCTATCGAGGTCATCTGTGAGTTTGATTCTGTGACCCTGGAGTCCAAATCCACATCAACGATCCTTTCTTTAGGGAAATTTATCATGTTGACGTATTTTCCTTGTTCAGGGGTAGGACCTTCTTTAGGTGCGTCAACCATTTTAGTATCCATCAGGACTAATATATACTACGGGGCTTGGATTTTCTCAAGGAACTAAGGTAGCATTCCTTCGAGCCCATTTGATCTCCTCGCACCGTAGCTATTCATTTCTCGATGGGGAATTTCATGCATAGATGATGTATGGATGTTACGACCTAGAGTTTTTTTAAGGTGGGTCGTCCCAATACTCTGTGGAAAGTAGATCAGTGGTCTACAATGAGGAACTCCATAAAGTGATGAGCCTTGAATGGGGGCTCTCCCATTTTCACTGCCAATGTGATCCTTTCCATAGGGACAATGATGTCACCAGTAAAACCATATAAGGGAGCGGTCATGGGTGAGTTCATGATCCACCATCATTTTGTCAAAGGTGTTTCCAAACAGGATGTTAACGGAGTTTCCATTGTCCACTAACATGTGCCTCAGCCCATTCCTAGCTATGATGGCTCGTACCACTAATGCATCACATTGGGGGTAATAAACCCCCACTGTATCTTCCAAAGAAAAGGTTATTGGTGGGGAGTTCCTGGATCCGCAGCCAGTGCCATTGATCAAGTAGTTCATCATAGAGGGGACCTTTTCTTCCCTTGCATAATTCCTCTGAGCATTTTTGGATTCTCTCCCTATGTGTGGACCACCTATGATGGTGTCAATTTCTCTGATGAGAGCATTATCAACATTGGCCGAGGACTCTTTCCTGGGCCTTGGTTCTCCTCTTGTCATGTTTTCTTCTTTCTCGTGTCCCTGTCGAGGTGATTCATTCCTACGGTGTCGCCTTGCCTCATTATGTCTAGTTCTCTCTCTTGCCTCGACTGAGGTGCCTTCCTTTACGTCTGATGGGCATTTCTTCTCTCAATATGGGACCCTGTTGGTTCTTTATGATAAGGCCTTGACAGGCAATTCTCAGTGCTGTAGCTATTAGTTAAATGGTAGGTGCAATATTGCCTGTCCCGAGGCTCCCTATTTTTTCCTCTACCTCTTTCCCTAGATGGGTTCGACTGCCTTTGAGCCTCAGGTCTAACTTCTTCATACGCCAAAGAGGGTACTGTATTTAGTGTGGCTATGGCCAATGCTTCGCCTGAGATGGGGGATAGTCTACCAAGTGGGATACAAGGCCTCTTCACTGTCCTTGAGGTAGTGGGAGTCCCAATGAGGTTCTATTGTGGTGATCAATCTACTCCTCATTAACAATTTCGCTTCTCATCATTTCCACCAAGCCATTATAAGAAGTAAGATTTTTGTTTCGCATGTCCCTTCAGAATAGGGTGTTCATGTTGAGGCCTCCTCTTACAGCATAAAGGGCATATCTATCCTTAACATGTTCGCAATAGGTCATCTCGTTTGTGAAGCGAGCCAGTAGACTTTCAAGGTTTCACCTGCCGCTGCCTCATGTCTTGCAGCCTTTGGATGGGGGCTTCCCCTTCTTTACTAGACATATATTGATTTAAGAAGGTCTTTTTAAGGTCTAGCTAAATTTTGATGCTGCCAACAGCAATATGATTGTACCAAATTTTTGCAGCCCCAGTTAGTGTGAGATGAAAAGATCAGCATTTTAGTATCAGGGAGGCCTCTCGTAAAGACATGTGGGTCTTGTAGTTGTTGAGGTACTTTGCTGAATCACCTTTTCCTTCGTATTTGGGTATCTTTGGGGGTACGAAGTAAAACTGGGGCACTTCTCAACTTTTGGAAGAAAGACAAGCTTTTGTCATCATCATCTAACTCAAATGATATCCATGGACCATCAGAATCATTTTCCTCCACTTGATAACGAGGGGATTGTGACATTTCTGCTTGATTTCTCAAGTTTGCCTCGTCTCTTCTCTCTCGCCTATTTCTAGGTGGAGGATGAATCCCCTGAGGTTTGTATTCTTGGTATTGTTCTTACCTCTTTGAACAGGGGGTGGCTTATGGGACCTATTTCTAGGCCTTGAGGGTCCAAATCAATCAAACACTGTTGGACCATTGAGGTTCACACTCTTGAGTATTTTCTAGGGAAAGTTTCCCTCCTATGGCATGTTATCGCCCAACTCTAGTTGGCTTGTAATATAGTTGGTGGAGGTGTCTACTTCCATTTTTCTCTTCGACGGGCTGACCTCTCTACCATGCGTTTGAGGGCATGCTGCCGTATCATTCTCCTTACCTTCCTGGAAACATTCCATGTCGAGGTGCCTAATATCCTGCCTGTTGATGCATTTGCATGAGTAACTACTGCAGGGTAGCATTCTGCTGGGCCATGTTTCTCACATTCATTGCCATTTTCCCTGCTTATCTAGCTAGGTGTGCTGTGGTATCGCATTGTCTATTTGGTAATAGAGACGACGCATGTTCACATTTGTGCGGATGACATCTTCTTTCGAAGCCCCCCACTGCCTATTTTTACTCTACGACTCGTGGTGACTGGAACTCATAGCGAGTGTTTGACTTTAAGCTAAGAGTAGGTATTTTAAGTGCTCTTTCTTTGTAGAGGTTTTTTCTTCAAGAACTAAATACTTCTTCAAGGTTTTGTTTCAGATGACTTTTACCACAAGGATGTTCGTGGTTATGGTTTCACATCTTCCCACAGACGGCGTCAATCTATTGACCCTAAAAAAGGTACCAATATGTGGCCAATAGATCCCAAGGCCTCTCATGTCCACGGAAGCTGAGTTCATGCACACTTGGACAAATCGTTAGTCACACATGGCCTTCTCCGGAGGGGATGAAGTTAGCCGCGTGCACTCCGATGGTCAAGTCAGTTAGAGAAATAATTTAGAGTGTAGGAGAGCTTTGAACGTGAGCCTCCAATCAATAAAAAGGGGGTCGACTTGGGAGTGAATAACTAAAAATTTATTTAGCAAGAATATTTGAGAGTCTAAACTTGCATTATCCTCGAATGACACTAAGTGTGAGCTTTTATAGTTAGAGGAAATGAATGGAGTACATTGGATGGTAACACACGTGGCCTCATCCGAACGACTTCCCTTTCATGTCAAATATAACAATCAATCTTTACCTTAAATGCTATCACCCTTCTTGTATCTATAAAGCCCAGCCTATACTTTTAGACTTGACCAAATAGGATGGTGGCGGCGATAGTGGCAGTGAGTTGTCTTGTCAACTCATGCCATGCAGGATGCATTCGAGATCTTGCCACTGCCTCATCCTGGCCAGTTCTGTCAATAAGGTTTGCCTGCAAATGGGTCTGTCCAGGCATTTTATGTAGGAGAGTCGGGTCCCTCGCACCTAGATCGGCTCGCCCGTATGCATCTGAGCTGCCTTATGCCAATGTATGAGGTATGAGCTCCCGAACTGTTTGTCACGTTGGCTAATTGGGTCCCTTCATGGATCCTAACTTTTAATGTCGTAACACTTACAATATTGATTGTTTCAAACTTTAATTCTTAAGGGTCTTTTAATTATATGTTTAACCAAGAATTTTATTTTTTCAATATAATCTCTGATACTGTAACGCTCCAAATTCTAGGAACTCGAAGCATTAAAAGTATTCTTAATTTGAGTTCTTTAATGTGAACCAAATAAATTGCAAAAAGGAAAATTTGAAATTTGAAATAAATTATAAAAATATGATGGGAGATAATTGACTATATAGACATAGACAATTACGGTAAAATTTGATTTGGGAAAACGTTGGGAAGAAAATCAGCAATACCAATTGCGCAACAGCGGAAAGATAAAAATTGTTTGACCTAGCAAACGTCAACTAAAAATCATGAAATTTTAATATAGACTATGAAAATCATATACGTACATCATATAAAAATTTGGGCTTGCGTCGATAACGTTTGAAGCATGAAATCATTTTTCAACTATGTTGGACAGAAATTTTTGAACTGACTCGTAGCAGTTTACTAAAACCATAGCTCCTTCTCTAAATAATATTTTAAGGTAATTCCAAAGGCCTCTGTTAGAAGACTTGTAGATCTTTCGACCCCAACTAATTTCATTCAAAAATATGCACCATAGCCCAAGTTATACAACTTTTAAATAGGTAGACAGAATCTAAAATTCAATCCAACAATAAATAAACTTCATGTGTAGTAATTTTTAAATAGGTAGACAGAATCTAAAATTCAATCCAGCAATAAATAAACTTCATGTGTAGTCCTCTAATCGTTTCTAAATTATAATCAACATGCAATGAAAATAATTTAAGCAAAACAGAAATTTAAACATATTAAAAGTGTCGTCTAAGTGTTCATAAGAGATTTAAACAAATAAAAATTTTACTAGAAAGTTAAATGCATTCTAAGTCATCGAGCACTTACCATCACTCCATACCACTGCTATGCCTTCAATTAACCTGTAAAATTTGTAGGGATGAGTATCACGGGTAATACTCAATAGGAAAACACTTAAATAAATAGATAAAAATATATTTTCTAGAATTGCAATCCTTGGCTATTTGTGTCACAGTCAATTTCTAGCGAACCGGTGATCAATGAGTCCGCTTACTCTTTGGTTTTGATAACCTGTTTCTTAATCTCTTAATCTCGGTTTAAATAATTTCTTTTATAATCTCTTTATCTCTTATTTGAACTACCCAAAGGGTGCTTCCATCATAAGCAACACAATAACATGTTAATGCAATTCGAAAACAAATAATTTTTACTCTAATTACAGAAGTGTTGTAAGCAACATCCCTACCTTAAACACTTGGAGTTTGAATACCCTTTCCTTACGGCCAATTTTGTAGTAAAATGCAGCATACTCTTAACCTTTCCTTCAGAACATTTGTAAATTCTAAGTACTTTAAGTGTATGGGAAAAGGGAAAAATGATTTTTATGTATAAGTACTTAATTTGAGAGAGATAACATGGCCTTCGGGTAAAAGAAAATTGTTGCTTCTCGAACAAAAAAAATGTAAGTGGCAAAATGGCAATGACCAAGATGAGGGTAAAACAAATATAAGTGAAATGTAAAACTGGCAATTGGTAGATTTTAAGGGTAACGTGACTTTTCAATTGCATGGCAGTTTCTTTCTTTCTTTTTTTAATTATCATTATGAGTTTTAATTATTATAAGGAAATTAATGTATTAATC
>CAIGRB010139668.1:467-20583 GCA_903798255.1 Fraxinus quadrangulata | reverse complement strand
ATATATAATTTATTTTATTGATTAATTTAATTTAATTTAATTTTTGGATCTATCCCTATTTAATCTCGATTCGACCCTTTAACTCTTGACAATCTCTCTTCTTCGGTCTTCGGGTTAATGTCCATTCCGATTTTCAAAATATTAGTTATAACGAGAATGATGAACATAGAAGGCCCAAAAAAATTTTTTTTTTTACCCATGTTGGTCCATCCATGATGATACGGTATATTATGTATACACATCTTTTTGTAGTATTTAAGGAAATTGTTTGTAATTATAGGGTATATATAATTTTTTTTTCATTTTTCAATTGCTGACTGAGTAATTAATCATTGAAAATAAACTTTAAAAATTTCTTTCTTTTGATTTGAAAAGCTATCATTTTATGGGGTATGAATAATCGTTACTTCGTCTTCGCGACGGAAGCTTGAGCCTTGAGGTATGAATCTGACTCAATTTATCCTGGGTTTGAAAAAAGGAGCGTAATTTCCAGTTATTAAAACCCTAACCTTTTTGTGCCCAATAATTAATATTTTCCAATTAATTATACATAGTCCAATATTTAAAAGGTCTAGTAGTAATTTTAAGTCCCAGTAATTGTGAATGGGACATTATACTTACAATGATTTGGCTGTCAAAACTTATCTAAATAAAAATTGAGCACTTTCAAATTATTATATAGAGAGATAAACAAACAAAATACATTTATAGAATACTAATAAAAATAATAATAATAAGAATATTACAACAAAAATAAGCTATTATTACAAATTATCAACTTAAGTTTACTTGACAAATAATTTTAGTCTTATTATAGGGAATTTTTGTAGGTGAACTGGTGTAACTGATAAAAATATCAAGAAATTAAAATTTGTTAACAAATATCATAATAAAGACACTTGAAAAGTTGTCGTTTATAATAATTCAAAATTCTCAAGCAAATAAATTAGAAGATTTAAGTAATAAAAACCAAATGGAAGTTACATCTCAATGTATTAAATAGTGTGGCAGGCAGGACCACTGAAATGTCTGATATCTTTTGTATGATATTTGAATTTTCTCCTATATTTCATGTTTTAAATATTATTTATATACTTTTATTGCAGGATCACAGTAAGATCAATTCATGTTGAATAACAGCCAAATACTATTTGAGTATCATGTATCTCGTGTTAATGTTTCATTGTCTTACAGTGGGACTGAAAATGATGGTGTTTGGTCCCGGATCTCACTCAAATAAAACATGTATAATAAGAAGAGAATATCTAGATATGAATATTCTTAATTATTACACTATCCCTAAAAAATGCACAGATTGTATGAATGTTAATCCAACACTGTCGCCTCAACAATTTGGAGATGAGAAGATCTAGAAATTTATCAATTTTTTTCTATCTCATTTATTATAAAACATTAAAGCATAAAAAACTTAAAAATTTACACAGTCCCTTATTTTATGTGGAATGATGATAAGTGTATTTTATGCACTTTGGAAGCACTTATGATGAATTATAGTTTTATCTTTATGTTGTTTATTGGATAAAATTCAATGATTTGAGGTGAATTTGGAATAAAGGAACGAGAATTGATGAAAAATGAGGACAGAGATAAGCTACAACAGTAGCTTTGAGAGTTTTGCTACTATAATGGAGTTGCTCGATGATCAGCACGGAGATATGCTACAACAATCCTTTTTATGGCTCCTGCATCGGTTGAGAGAGGTATAATACTCTGGGCAGATCATTTATGCACTACTATGTTAGTTGCTTAGGCCAGTTGACAGTGATGCCCTCAACTTTGACCTCGAGGGTAAGGTTGCTAGTTCTATATGTTTGAGTTTTCCTTGATGACTGGACCGAAGATTACAGGTGATGAGGCAGCTCGTGATGGTACTCAAAGAAGCAATGGGTTGTACAACACATATTTTCAGAGACAGGGGATGACGCTTCTACCACAGTTGATTGGTACAATCAGGGAGTGCGACCAAATGTTGGATAGATTGAAGTTAGGACTGATCTATATCCTTGAGAGTATGATGAGGTGTCATCACAAAAGACTACGATTGACTTTTTTCATTTGAAAGTTGTTGATGACATCGATTCCTTCAACAACAATATGTGGGGCAAGAGTTGTTTTGAGGATACCGTACACATATTTAGATCACATTCGAAGCCCAAGGGGTCCTTACGTAAGTTTAACATAATCAATATTAAAATATTTTTTATATTAAATTTATATATAATAATTGTATGTTTTGTAGATCTAGGCATATAAAATTGTCCCCCTCTTTGATACTCAATCTGCGAGACGAGGGGAGACGTAGCCCTCAAATGAATAATTGGCGAACATCCTGAGCAAATAGTTGTCCATCTAATAAACAATTATCAGCTCTCCTGACGATCCTCACGTGAGTATTATACATTTGCAATTTGTATTGTATGTTGTTTTAAAATCTCAACACATGATCATTAACTAGTTGAAATTTAAATATGTCGGCTTGAAATCCTAATTGACGCCATCGACGGAGTAAGATGATCAAGGTTTTGTGCGTGAATTAGCCGCTCCACATACTAAATACGACCAGATGTCCGATTCTATTTTGGTCCGAGATTGGGTATGTGAATTGAATATAATTTATTAATTACTGTTTTGTACGAGTTAGTATATTTTAATTAAGCTAATAATTTTTAATGTTGTTATTTGTGTAGTAGAGCGGTCTAGTTGATCGATGATCACCTTCGCCCTAGATATCACCCCGTCGATGGGATCACCACTGCTGAGGGGATCACCTCCGCCGATGAGATTTCATTCTCTCCCATCTAGAAACTTTCCCCATGGATCTTCTACACACAATCATTATCTCAATGATCTGTATGTCCTCCTGACTAGATTTGTGGTGGAGGAGATGGATGCGTTACAATAAGAGTTGAGAAAGGAGGTAGGCGCGCTTCAAGAGGAGGTAGGGGTGTTACGCCGAGAGTTGAAAGGCGAGGTAGCAGATTTATGCCATGATATTGGAATGCTACAAGGCCATTTAGTAGACCTTCAGAATAAGGTCGCAGCGATCCGATGCAATATAGTAGGCAGACGAGATGGTGATAGATGGGGTGACGGAGAGAGTAATGGGGAAGGTGACGGAGATGGTGGTCATCTATAGTTGTGGACAGCTGATGATTCATTAGAATCATTTTTATTATCTATGGAGGGGATGAGAATGGCCTCGGTGGGGACAAGAAAGGTGGTGTAAGAGGAGAGGATGGAGGTGGTGATCCTTAGGAGAAAGATGTGCCTAGGACGGATGGGGTGGCAAATGAGAAGAGGACGCCGGTCGTGACAGAGAATAAAAAGCATGTTGTTGATATACCAGAGTAGGTGTTTGCAAGAGGCCAAGATTGCCATTATAGTACGTCATTTCTCCCTTCACGATTGAGGTGAAGGGAATAACGTTCGTTGACGAAGCGTACCCCAATCTCTTCCGAGAGGTGGACCATGCCAGTGGAAACCGTTCGAGATAGAGAGTAGAAGAATTATGCCCGATAAATATTTTATGATTTTAGTAAAGTATGTTACGCTAGCTAATCTATGCTTCTCTTTTACATTTTTTTCAGAACTAACCACACGATAGCTCAAAGGAGATCCCAGACATTTATAAGTCGTTTCATGACATCACGACTTCGGGAGCTTGGCTCGCTGACAATGTAAGTGCAATATCGTAATTGTTATTTTTTTATCTATATATAATTTTACGTTTATTAAATGAAATAGCTCCATTTTTATTATTTTCTATTGTAGCACATTGATCTGGCTATGGATCTGTTACATGATCGAGCTCAAGATATCCGAGATCATTTGACATTCTTGGTCGAGTCATATTGAACATCGAGTTCCTACGTGCCATTACCATTAAGTATCAGTCGCTTCAACTTACGAGTAATGAGTACATGGTGCTTGAATATATGCTCAAGTGGTCATAGGGATATGGTCGAGTGTCGAAAAAAAGTCATGGGATAGTTTTACGCATATGTATATTCCAATGATCGCGAATTAATAGTGCTTTGTCGTGGAGATCATCTTTGTAGATTCCACTATATATATCTACGACTCAAATCATTCATGTCGACACAAGGTCAGCTCGAGCTTAGCTTGGAGTTAGTGGCCGTGATCATTCCTTTGATGGCTAGACGAGCATGGGTGATTGTGCAGGACAGACTAGTAATTGTGTGTGACATGACGACGACGAAACAATCGAAATCGTAAGTGTTTATAATTTTTTTTAAATTTGAAAACTTAGTTTTTAGTTACACAGTACCGAACTAACATATTATTATTTAATTACAGGGGTTATTGTGGCAGGTTGGCAATAAAGTATATTGATTTTTTAGTATAGCACATAAGGTTGATGAAATCAACCAATTCTAGATACAAAATTGGAGGAATAAGTTAGAGTGCGATTTGTATGAATTCAATTTCGATTTGTAAATAGTGTATATTTAATTGTGAAATAATTATAAATGTAGTAAAAATGTAAATATTGTATATTTAATTAAGAAATAATTGTAAATATTGTTCAATTAACATTGATACCATTACTCATCTGTCTAATTGTCATTTAGGAGAATCTAACTTGTAGAAAATTGCTAAGTATACCTTATTACTCTGCACCGTCGCACCTACGCAATCTAGAAAACTCTCGGATAGATGGTATTTTAGACGTATGTGGACGTTCGGACCACATGGTTAAATTTCGGGTGACAACAAACAATTAAGAGGGAGAATATGGACGGGAACTTCACACTCGACTTCATTTGATAGAGGAAATATAGTTTTAATATATGCTGCTCTCCAATAATCAGCCGTGTAACAAGAAGAGTATAAGGTTCTCGTTCCAAAACAACTATACATAGCAACCACGATTCATGCCCACATGAAAAACTGTCTAATTGAAATCGAATATAAGTGCATGTATTATCAGTCAAGTCCACCATATATGCTATATTAAGTGCACATTTCACGGAGAAGCACAACTCATCCATTAGGTCCACATTCAACTTTCTCGCAACCTCTGCAATATTGAAAAGTTTATCCTTTTGAGCTGGGGCTAGTACGCTCTTGCAACTTGTGATTTTGCACATCGATTGTGAAACCACTGTTGTAGCTTTTTACAAATGTACTCAATCATTGCGATGATTGATAACTCTTGATCCTTCTTAAATAATGAATTGAGAAACTCCTCATTGTTTGAGTTTATCAACTTGTATCGACTCTTGAAAAATATGATCGCGCACAATGTTCAATCCCCAATTTTGTTAGATACTCCCATGCCTGGAATGATTTACTTCATATTTCAACCATGCAGTTATTACACTTTTCAACAATGTAAGCTTATGCCGCTCTCCTGAATAATAAAACGGTGTCGTCACCTAGATGCCTAGTTTTCAGATTGCTTTATATATCATACCCATGATGTGCTTCGAGAAAAACTTCGACGATACAATTTATTGTAGAAGGTTCTGACTTCCCCAATTACTTTTCTCAACTTTGTGAAGAACCAACTCATCGATAGATCATTCTCGCTATTGACTATGTCGAATGTAATTGGGTAAATTTGGATGTTGGCATCTTGATATATAGCAATAATTAACTTGCTTTTGTATTTAGCTTTCAGTGTTGTACCATCGACTAAACACGCTACATCTATTAACTTGACATGTAGCATTGCATTTCGAAATCCCCAAATGTATTGTCCAAGAGTCATGAAGAAAAATTTAAAGCAATTCTCACACTTCGTCTCAATAAAAAATGTCGAGTCAGGATTAGTTGTCCTCATATTATGGGAATACATATCCAATTTAGCATAACTCTCCTCGATCGAGCCCATTAAATTTTCCAACGTCCATTCTTTGGGTTTTTAGGCATTCGGTAGCTCATGACCACTCAGTACTCTCGACATACGTCGTTAATGATGTTCGAAGGTCTATAGATCATCCGTGGATCCTGATAGTTGTGTATTATTTGTCGACCAATAAACCATGCTCGGGCTTGCCTGTGATTATTTTGACGAATTCCTACTTCGCAAGTATATCCTAGTATATCCTTGTGAACTACAAATAACCCATTTGTGTCCATTTTCGTCGTTCGCAAACACCAGCGGCTACTGTAGTCGATGAAAATAATTGTCAACAATGATTTGTTTGATTTTTCACTTCGAACTCAAAGTTGTATTTTAGTGCAATCTGGTACACATTTTCCTGTGAATTTTAAATTTTTTTGTTTCAAATAATTGCTCGACATGCAAATCCTCATCATCGAAAACCACATGCGAAGAATTAGATGGCTATCTACTCGATCCGACCTCTAGGCTCTCACCCCACTTAGGTCTCTGATGGGATAAAGCAATCAAATCCTCATTTATAAATTTATTTTCATTCTTGTTGTCATAAATTATCGATGAAATTCTGTGCATAATATCGAGATCAAGATGAGGAACAATTGTTTCGAGAATAATCACATCATTATCACGAGCTATCTTCACTATGTCTCAAAAATATTGACAGTGTGATCTCTTCCATCTGAATCTTCATGTTCACATTCGACAACATTCTTACTTACTAAAATCATGCAAAGAGGAGTCATAAGTATTTTTTTAAATTTAAATAGATAATTCACTTTAGCATTAGAAACAACATTCATATGTGGAATCGGAATGAATGAATGCTCGTTGAATTGAAATCTCAGTTCCATAATGTATTAAGATGGACCAATTGTCAGCTTGTTTTGTAAATCATAATATGTTTTCGCATATGATGTACTTGATGTTATGGAAACTAGAATACCACCACATATATCACTCATCTATTTCTATACCCATCGATATTTTTCGTATAATTTGAAATCACTAAAGTAACAAACTGAGATTATAACCATATTTACATAATGAAACAGAATTTTTAATTACAAAAAAAATGTCTGAAAATCAGCCCAACTACTGCGAAACAAAATTTTATTCAAAAAAAAAAAAAAAAAGTTAGACCGCTGATGAGAGTCTGCCCCAGGTTGTTAATGACTGTTAACAGCCGACTTTGTCGTGAATCTCGTCTGAAAGAATATACATGCAAATGAATTTTTTTCTTGTTTTTACTTAAAAAATTTATAGATCAGTTAAAAAAATTATCTACGTGTTAATCTATGTCGAAATAAGATTTATCGATTAAAAACGTATACTAATTTAACAAAAACGAAATTAAACATACGTAAATATACTTATCGATTCGAAGTGATAGATACAAAAAAATATATTTTCTTGTTTAGCATTTGATAAATTTCTGAAATTTTGAGATTGATGCAGATGAAAAGAGTTTTTATTTGTATTGAAATATACAGATAAGAAAAGTTGGCTAGTTTTGAAATTTTAAATGGGAAGTGTTTGATTTTTATTTTTTAACTAAAATGGTAGTAAATAAAACAATATTTTGTAATTGTATTATTAATTAAGGGCATATGTGTCTTTTAACATTCAAAAGGCCGTTGTGGAAATATGCAATTGTAGAAAATTCAAAATGAAAATTAGGGGGTTTGTCCAAGCCAATTTTAAGAGTACCCCCCTTAAATTCGGCTAGAAAGGCAAACTATGATCTCATTATATATGACCTTCTGAAATACTTGATAAGGTTGGGAATATGGCTTATCAGTTGGCTTTGCTGTCTGAACTACGGTTCACAACGTGTTTCATATATTGATAATCAGAAAGTATGTGCATGATCCTGATTATTGGTCAATTACCAATATTTGAAAGTATGAATCTCATGAGGAATTACCTATTATAATACTAGATCGAAAGATGCATAATTTACGAAACAAAGAAGTCCAATTGATCAAGTTACAATGGAGTAGTCATGGAGTAAAATAAGCTACCCAGGAAAGAGAAAAGAAAGTTAAAGACAAATATCTGACACTCTTTGTCCAATCATAAGGTAAAGTTTGAGGACAATTATTTTTTAAGGTGTAAGGGATGTACCCGAAAAATAAAATGAATTAGGCTCATTTTTTATGTGATGATCTAGCACCATAAGCCAGCTACGAGTCTAGACCATAGAGGAACCTCATGCTTGACCTACATAAGAAATGAAAGCCCAATAATAGTTCGATATGCCTTAAATATATTTCCAAGATTAGATTTGCATACGTTATTTTTCAAAAGGACCAAATTATAAGTAAAAGAGGATTTAATATTTTATTTGGGGATTTGTATTGTTATTTCCTGATTCTATTAAGTAAATAAGTGTTAAGGATCGTTGAATCTATAATTCGAAAATTTTAATTTGATAACGAAATGCACCATTGATACCTATTGAATTTCAAAATCATGGATCAATTCTCTTCCTACAAGTTAATTTGATCTACGTGAGGCGTGGATAATCATAGATAAGATGTAACGTGCAATGGAGAAGCCGGTAACTTAATGTTTTTAATTTGAGTAAGAAAAAAATGTTTACGTTTTTTTAAATAAATGAATTTTAATGAACATCGTTTTTGGTACTATTCTATTAAGTTTGTCATGAATTATTTATGTTTAGTAGTAGTTACAAGTTCCCGTTTCACAAAAAAATGTTAGCGATAAAATTTAATGTTGATGTTTTCTTTTGAAATTCCAGCTTTTAGCCTTGAATTCGAAAATCCCTAGCTCATTCATTACTTGGAATTTTTGGACGGACAGTGGGTTTTGATAGCCTCATGGGTTAGCTACTATATAAACTTGAAATCATATCAATCTGATGTCCGTAGAATTTTATATTTCACTTTAAGTAAACTGTGCTAGTTTTTCTCTCAAACTAAACTGTTGTGAGGTTTTGGAAAATATTTTTGTACCTCATATGTTGTCAACAGAAGCCAATTTTTGGATACATCATATTATAGGAAGTTTCCCACTTTCCCTTAAAATTTCGTAAAGTCTTGAAGTCAATAACTATGCAAACGAATTTATTTTGGACTCTTGCCGTGCAAAATAAAGAACAAAAGAAAATGGTTTGTATATTCTTTTTTGCCTAAACCTTTTTGCATGTGTTCAAGTGAATAAGACTCCATGTGTCAAGGACCGCAACTTTGTTTAAACCCCTTGACCCAATCGTAACCACAGTTTACTCAATTTCGACCGCACATTGTAAATATTAGTTCAGTTTGAGTTGTAATTTCATTTCCATTGTAATAGTTTATTTCATTTGTAAAATAGCTCTGATATTGGTAAACGTTTAATATGATTTTTCGTCATTTAAATGTCTATTCCTATCACCTAGGCTTTTGTTCTGAATGTTATTATAGGGAGTATTAGTCTTTCAAATTTTCTAGTGTTCGCCCCCTGTACTAACCATTATAATTTCCTGCTTTTATCAATTATAATTTCAAACTTTCAAGCAATCAATGATCAATTCACTCTCAGTGCATTTCAATTTCATATTGCAAGCTTTTTACAAATTGTAATCAAATTTTCTTTCGTCCCGAAACGATCGAGAGAAGGCGAAATGTAGTCTAGCGGAATAGACTACGCCGCATGGTGTCCCTTTCTGTGCTAAAAAGAAAGACATCCCGTGAAAGTTGAAATCAGAGCTGCAGTTCAAGACCCTCGATAAAAAAACTATGGATCCAATTGAATCGAACACCACTGATGTGGTAGATCCTCAAAAGAGGAATATAAAACAACAAGTGGATGTGCTTGAGGTGACAAATCATAGGTTGTGCTATGTTATGGAGAGCCTCGAGGAAAAAGTCGAGGTGGAAGAGATGAAAATTCGTGAGTTACACATCCAACTGGATGAAAGCCGAAGGGCTTGCATAGCAATTACTGAACCTGTTGTTATCCTGCTTGATTTCCAAGAGGAAATTGAAGCGTTAAGAGCTCAATTACTAGTACTTTAACGTGCGGTGGGCAATAGGCAAGCCGCCACATGTGAGTATGCTCCCAAGCTTAGAATTCTAGAATCGTGTACCTATGGAGGGGCACACAATATAAAAAAAGTTGAAAACTTCTTGTTTGATATGGAGTAATACTTTATTATGGCTTCGATCGAAGATGAAGCAAGAAATGTTACAATAGCTACCATGTATCTTGGTGGAGATGCAAAACTATGGTGACGGACAAAGTATGTTGATATTCAGGCAAATAGGGCCCGAATAGATTTTTGAAATCTCCTCAAGGAAGCGATGAAAACTCAGTTTTTTCCAGAAAATGTGAAATATTAGGCACGATGGACACTACGAGAGCTAAAACATACTAGCTCCATCAGGGAGCATGTGAAAGTCTTTTCAGGGTATATGTTGAATATTTGAGGCATGTCCAAGAGGATAAACTATTCATCTTCATGGAAAGGTTAAAACTGTAGACACGCACAGAGTTTCAGAGACAGAAGGTTACTGATTTGAGCGCGGCCATGGGAGCTGCCGAATGTTTAGGTGACTATCAACCCGAGTCTACGAAAGATCGACCTTCAAGGAATAGTCAAGCTATTAAAGGTGGAAACAAACCTTATAGACCCAGCTCGAACTCTAATGAGGGAGAACGTTACTCTAATAACAAGGGTAGAGCCTATCAAGACACTCGTCAGAATAACTTAGGGTAGAGCCTATCAAGACACCCGTCAGAATAACTTTCAAGGAAATTATCAAAACAGTCGTCAAGAAAACTATAATGACGGCATCAATAACAACTGGAATAAAGGAAAAGTAACGGAGGGCAGATATGATGCCACTCCTAAATTAATGTGCTTTTTATGTGAATGGCCTTATCGGGTGGCAGAATGTCCTCAGAAACGGATGGTGAATGCATATTGTCAAATAGCAAGTGGTGGGACGAGTTTAAAGCAAGATGTCCCACAAGCTAGCTGCTACAGTGAGATGGACTCCGAAGAGGATGATGATGTAGTTGGTGCATTCTCACATCGATGTAATACACTATCGCAAGAGGTAAGGAAGGAAGAATCGAAGTCTCACATTTGTAGGGCAAAAGGCCTAATGTACATTGATGTGAAGATCAATGGAAAGCCCATTAGGGTTATGATAGATAATGGCACTGCCCACAACTACCTTGTAAGTACTGAAGTAGAGCGGTTAGGACTTGTTCTGGAAAGAAGTGATGAAAAATTCAAAGCAATCAAATCCGCTGCTCAACCAATAGCGGAAGTAGCGAAATTTGTGTCAATCAAAGCAGGTCCTTTCAAAGGAATGACAAATTTGTCGACAATTCAGATGGATGATTTCAAACTCATTCTAGGATTGAAATTTCTTCGGGATACAAAGACAGCAGTGTTGCCATACGCCAATTCATTAATAATGATGGGTAGTAAACCATGCGTCATTACTACGCAAATTGGGAAGATATGCGAGAAGAGTGTCTCGGCCATGCAATTTGGTAAGGGTTTCAAAAGGATTGAACCCTCATTTTTGTGCACTCTTCGATTAGAGGATATTGAAGAGGTGACTGGTCCTGTGAGAAAGCTTATTAAGAAATTTGGGGACATAATGTCAGATGAGTTACCAAAGAAATTACCACCAAGGAGGGCGATTGATCATGAGATTGAACTTGTCCCGAGTGCTTAAACTCCCACTAGGGCACCCTTTCGTAAATCATAGCCGAAGTTTGAAGAGTATCGGAAACAATTGGGAGAAATATTGGTAAGTGGGATTATCGTGCCAGGGAAATCACCATATGAAGCTCCCGTGTTATTTCAGAAAAAAGTCGATGATTTTCTCAAAATGTGCTTCGACTATTGAGCCTTAAATAAGATCACTATAAGAAATAGTTATCCTATTCCGCTGGTTGCCGATTGCTTCAATTGACTGGGTCATGCTAGATACTATACAAAGATTGATCTCAGGTTCGAATACTGACAAGTTCAGCTCAAAGAGGGAGATGAAGCTAAAACTACAGTGGTAACAAAATACAGAGCCTTTGAATTTAAGGTAATTCCTTTTAGCTTGACAAATGCTCCAACAACATCTAATATCACTAAAGTATGACGGTCATCATATAAGGTACTATAAAAACTTCAAGTCGAATGATCAACTTCACTACTGAACATTGGAAATTAACCATTGAGATAGTTATCCATGTGAGATCTCTGTAGTGGATCTCCAATGTTTTGTTCTCTTAAGCAAACATCCATGCATCAATTTAAATGTTACTACTATTTAACTTATGAGATTCGCTACTCGCTTCATAAGTGAAAAATGCCACGTGTATTGGTCTATCTGCAATAACGATATATATATCTTATTATTTTCTACGACCACGAATAATTAAGATTCAGTCATCTATAACTTGTATTACAATCATGACTTATTTTGATTAACTAGTTATCAAGACTTGAATCTATGGAGTCTAATAATTTAATTCATCAAAATAATAATACAATTAAAATAATAGATCTATCATAGATAAAATGCATCGATCAAAGTAAAGTGTTTACGTTCTAAAGTCAATTACACATACATGGTGGCATGCATGACCGTGAAATGACTAATATCTTTTGTATAATATTTGAATCTTCTCCTATATTTAATTTTGAAAATATTGTTTATATACTTTTATTGTAAGACCAGCGTAAGATCAATTCACACTGAATAACAGCCAAATATCATTTAAGTATCATGTTTCCCGTGTTATTGTTTTATTATCTTACTAATATTTTCAGCTAGGAACACTACTTGGGCAGAAGAAAAGTAAGGCTGAATGAAATTTCTTTCATTATCTTAGGGTGGGGCTGAAGAGGATGGTGTTTGGTCCAGGATCTTACTCAAATAAAACACGTATAATAAGAAGAGAATAACTAGATATGAATATTTTTAATTATAATACCATCCCTAAAAAATGCACATATTGGATGAATGTTAATTGAACACTGTCGAATCAACAATTTGGAGATGGGAATATCTTGAAATTTGTAACCCTTTTTTTTCCCTGACTGGAGGATACTCCAATTCAAACATAGCTATCCCATTTATTATAGTTCATAATAAGCATAAAAAACTTAAAAATCCACATACTCCCCTTTTTCCATGCGGCTGACAATTTCCTAATGTGTGTTGCCGAAATAGTATGGTTTCAAGTTCACATAATTGAGGCAAAAATCGCACCAACTTTGCTACAACAAATTATTTCCACGCATGTAGGAGATTCTTATGGAAACTATTGCCATCATTTGGTTAATCGATTTAACTTTTTACATCTTAAAAGCCCTCGCTATACATAGATATTTTGGTGATGAGCTCATGTCACATCTCTCCCTCCTACTATCTTATGTCTGGACCATTTTTTGTCAAAGGGATAAATTTCGAATCGAATAGAGATAATAACATATACCAACCTAAAAAGTTTTGGACCACTCCACTTAAAAAATGTGTACATTTTAAGATAGACCCCAAATCTTAACATTCTCCTACCATTCCTCCAGCATTCTTTTATATATCCGTCCTAGATAACACTCATTTTGTGTCCAAGTCTGTCAAGTTCTTACACTTTACAACAATGGAAAAAACTGAAGCTGCACAACCAACATGGGCTGAACTGCTAGGAAGCAACAACTGGGAAGGCCTCCTTGAGCCCTTAAACCTCAGCCTCCGGAACTTCATCCTTCAATGTGGTAATTTCTGTCAAGCCACATACGATGCCTTCAATAATGACCAAAATTCCAAGTATTGTGGTTACTCTAGGTATGGAAAGAACACTTTCTTCCACAAAGTCATGCTGGAATCGGCATCCAATTTCCAAATCTACAGCTTTCTCTATGCCACGGCCCTGGTTGGTGATGGCGAAGCTCTCCTATTTCACTCCAAATCACGTGAACCAGGGGACAGGGAATCCAATTGGATTGGCTATATTGCCGTCACTACTGATGAAGTTAGTCGACGATTAGGCCGTCGTGAAGTTTATGTTGTATGGCGTGGTACAATACGAGCTTATGAATGGATAGACGATCTCCATTTTACTCCGGATTCCTTTGAACATTCGTTACAACCTACAGCTTCTCAAGGCGGCTGTAAAGACGATGAGAACGTGCCTAAAGTCATGCAAGGTTGGCTCACAATCTATGTTTCTACTGATCCCAATTCACCTTTCACAAAACAAAGTGCAAGAACTCAGCTTTTGACAAAGATTAAAGAACTTAGGAACCAGTATAAGAGTGAGAATCTGAGCATAATAGTCACTGGTCACAGTCTTGGTGCAAGTCTATCTACTTTATCTGCATTTGATCTTGTTGACAATGGAGTTACTGATATTCCAGTATCGTCCATTGTTTTTTGCTCTCCAAAAGTGGGAAATGAAGCTTTCAACGATTGATTGAATCAATTCTCGAATCTGAAAGTTTTGCACATCAGGAATAAGATTGATCTTATACCACATTATCCAATTTTTTTGGGATATTCGAACACAGGTATCGAGCTACAAATTGACACCAGAAAATCCCCCAACTTGAAGGACTCGAAACAACCTCTTGACAGGCATAATTTGGAGGCTAATTTACACGTGGTGGCGGGTTGGAATGGAGCTGATGGAGAATTTGAATTGAAGGTGAAGCGGAGCTTGGCTTTGGTCAACAAGTCTTGTGGTGCTCTCAAGGATGAGTATTTAATTCCAGAATCATGGTGGGTTGAGAAGAATAAAGGAATGGTTCTGAATGGAGATGGAGATTGGATTTTGGCACCACCATCAGACGAAGACCAACCTGTGCCTGAATTCTGATTCTTACGTGCTATCTACAATTTGCGACATGAGTCATATTTAATCTATTTAGTCATTTTATATCTGTAATAAAAATAAGGATGTAACATAATGATTGCTCAATTGTTAGTACTTCAATTCTCGTACCTCTTTGTATAATAATTCTCGTAAAATTTCATATGTACCGGGTTCAATCATATAATGTTTTCGTGTTTGTTATTTCTTTTAGGTGAACTGTGAGATAAATACGAAACATACAGCTTATGCAAGTAATGAAATAGTATATGAATTAAATCGGTTCAATTTCAGTGGAGGTCACTGAGCTTTCATCATAGTTGCAGTCGAGTCATTGAACTTTCACCCTAGTTACAATCAGGCCACTTAACATGCAACCTAGTCGCAATTAACTTTTTTCTATATTCCAATAAATCTGAAATTTGATTAAAAAAATAAAATAAATGTGCGTTATTTTTCTCTCTCCATTGATGTGCATGTTAAAGATGACTTCGTTTATTCTAAAATTTTTCACACAGTTCTTGTTGACAAAGTAGATTTCAAATCACCTTACGAGTCTCATTAACTTCATTATATTTTATCGAGTTTTGGTTTTTTGAAGAATCTATGTTGGGTTCCTTATTTTGCTCAATTTTTATTTCAAGATGTTTGATTTTTCTTGCAATATTGGATCAATCACTTCTTATTATTTTTAATAAAGGTATATGGGTTTTACCTATTTTTGTGAAGCACAATTTTACATAAACTATGCTATATATTTTGAATTACACGTGTAAAATGTGAGGCAGGCAGCATCAACAAGCTCTAAGAAAAAGATAAAACTACCCTCAATAGTCACTGTAAATCCATCTATACAATCATGAAACAAAATCTTGAGCAACAAAGAGATGAAATATTCACAAAAAAATATAGTTGTCTGTTTCCGGACAGATTTAAAGTAACTTCGTGACTAATGTTTTGAGGATAGTGTCTTGTTTCAAGAGTTTCATTGTTTAAGCTTTTGAATGAGGAAAATTGTTTTAACCTTTTGAATAAGGAAAATTTAAGTATCATATGTATCTCGTGTTAATGTTTTATTATGTCGCTAATAGCTTCGTTTACTAGGAACGATATGTGGAAAGAAGGATAAAAAGTAGAATGAAATTTGTTTCATTGTCCTACGGTGGGACTGAAAAGGATGGTGTTTGGTTTAGGATCTCATTCAAGTAGAACATGTATAACAAGAGAATGTGAACATCAATAAAGTTTATTTTCTATATGTCGCGAATTTTGCATTTCAAAAGTGTACGGAACGTGATAATTAATAAAGTGAATCTAAGAGTCCAGATTATCGTTCCCACGATGACAACTATTTAACCGTTGATTCAACTATTCCCAACTTCAATTCGATTGAAGAAAATTCAATGTGTTTTGTTTCTTATTTTATTTTATTTTAAATATACTAATATAATTAGCATATGCACACATGAATTTTTTATATGATAGTTTAAGTGTTATGATTTATGAGTTCACCATAGCTCTCTCCTTAATTCACCATAGTTATCCTCTTAGTCTTGATGAATAATTTAAAAAATAATTAACTCACCTCTCGCCATAGTTATCGCTCACAAGTTAATGAATTATTGGCCAATTAAGCCCAAGTTTGGGCTCTATTATTTGAAAAATGTATTTTTTTCCTCTCTTAATTTCAACAACGCGTTCTTCTATTAAATAATATTAAACGTAAATTAAAAATTTTTTCTTATTTTTTAATCACGCGTTCTTCTAAAAAATTACTATTCTAAAATATATTTTCCTCAAATTTAGTAATGGAGCCCAAAGGGGTCTAAATCAACAAATTAAGAATAGGAGTAATAATAATTCAAATATATCAATTGCAAATTAAAACTTATAATTAAAATGAAGGAAAAATATTAAATGTGTTTAGTTTCTTTTTTATTTTAAACGTACACATGAATTTTTTATATGATAGTTTAAGTGTTATGATTTATGAGTTCACCATAACTATCCCCTTAATTCACAGTAGTTATCCCCTTAATCTTAAATCAATAATTAGAAAAATAATTAATTATGGGTATCGATCGAATTCTTCTAAATTAATTGATTTATGTATCTCGAGTTCAAACCAATCATCTACCCAATTTTTGACCCATCATATTTCTATGTAGATACGAATATGCCTTAATTGTAGGTTTTTATCATGCATAAACAAATAACTCACCTCTGTCGCTCACAAGTTAATGAATTATTGGCCAATTAAGCTCATGTTTGGGCTCCATTATTTGAAAAATGTTTTTTTTTCTCTCTTATTTTTAAGAGCACATTCTTTTTATAAAATAATATTACACATAATTCAAAAAAAATCTCACATTTTAAAAAAAATTACTATTCCAAAATATATTTTCCTCAAAATTAGTCTGACAAATCCACTACTTTGAAGATGTTGAAATAATTAAGTAATATAAATCTCTCAAAAACTCATGTAATATTGTGTCCCTTTATTTGAGGATAATGAAGACGATCGAAGGTGTTTCTTATCCATGACTTTGAGGTGGAGTCTGTTAAGTTGTATAGTAGCTAGTTGGGTATCTAAACTGTAGAAGATAGTAGGGTATCTAAACTGAAGCTCAGTATGTTGTTTTGATCAAAGCTGGCAAATAGATGATAAGGTTGCAACCTTTCTTGGAAAAATTGGGCCATAAGCATGGGAAGAATGTGTTGCATTATGACAGTGAGAGTAATATTCACAAGCAAATAATCATGTTTATTATGCAAGGACAAAATATATACAGGTTCGTGATCACATCATCAGATCGACTTTCAAGGATGGAATGTTAACACTCGAAAAGATTTGAAGGAGTCAGAATCTGGCTAACATATTGACAAAGTTTGTTCTAGTCGAAAAATTAAAATTGTGTGCAACTTCAATTAGACTTTTCTTTGAAGGATTGAGGAGTTGTTGCCACTGTAGAGGAGACATTGATGGAGGTTTAGTCTCCAAGTGGGAGATTTATAAAGTTCTGTATCCTAATTATTTCCATTCCGTATTGCAGATACAGAGATTGACCTTCACCATGAGGTTGTCGGGGGAATGTTGGAAGAGTGGGAGGATCTTCTTTTCACACCACTGCACATCGTGCGGTGATTAATACTGAAAGGTTATCAAGAGTAAGGATGTGTTCTTGAATGGGATGATTAAACTCGAAAGGTTATTAAGAGCAAATAATGAGATCTTCAATGAAAATATCTTGTGTAAGGTCAGGTTGGGAAAATACCCTAAATGCACAAATCCTAAAGTAAAGAAACTTGAAATGATCTCATTGAAAGATTTTCCAGTAATTGAGTTAGAGAATGTTGACAGTAAAGATTGAGAAAATATAACTCCAGAATTACATTATAACACTCCAGTAACTCAACCCAAAAGATCTAGCATAACTAGTAGACCTCCATAGAGATATTCTCCAATATTGCATTATATTCATTGATTGATACAGGAGAACCAGAAAGTCAAAGTGAATCTATGCAGGTTGATAATTCAATCAAGTGGATGTTATCCATCTGGGACATGATAATCAACATAGTTACCAAAAGGAGATTAAAAGAAAAATATGATGGCAACAACCTATATAAAGCAAGGTTGGTTGTAAAGAGATTTCAATAGATAGAAGGCATTGACTAAACTGATATTCTCTCCTTTTGTGAAATTAATAACAATTAGAGTAGTACTTAAATTAGTGGTAAAGGAAGGCTTGCTCGTAGAGCAATTAGATGAAAAGAAACCATTTTTCATGGTTATTAGGATAAGGAAATTTACATGATGTAGCCACAAGATTTTAAAGTAAAGGGATAGGAGAACATCGAGTGCAGACATCAAAAAATTTGTATGGTCTTAAATAAGCTCCGAGATAGTATAATAAGAAGTTTTATAGTTTAATAGATAGTCATAGCTTCAAAAGTTGTCGGGCATATCATTGTTGTTATGTGAAGAACCTTCGTAACTCTTATATTATCCGACTGCTTTATGTTGAAAATATGTTGATTGTTGGTGTTAGTAAATAAGAATAGATAACTTAAAAAAAGAGTTATCCAAGGAGATTGAAATGAAGGATTTGGGTGGTGCAAAATAAATCCTTGAGAATTACTAGGAACAGTTACGTTTTGAAACAATCACAAGAAGAGTACTATGTGAAGAAGGTGCCAAGTAGGTTCACAATGGATGATTTATAAAAGTGAATACTCCTTTAGATAAAAGTTACCCTTTCCAGAACAGGAGTGAGCTTACATGTTAAGGTGCCTTATGCCTTTTGCTAATGGCAGACTTATGTATGATATTGAGAAGCAGTAAAGTGCATTCTCAAGTACAAGAGGTACTTCAAATTCAACAATTATGTTCAAGAAAATCAGGTTTGGGATAACAATTTTTGACATGTAATTTCGATACATATTGTTGGGAAAAAGTGCAGAGTTCAAACAACGTTACTCATAGCAGAAGCAACAGTTATCTAAAGGAAAACTAACTCAACATAATCAATAGAAATCATATCAAGGCGTGAGAAGGAAAAACATAGAAGCTGAAGCTATAAATAGAAGAAGTCCACTTCCCTGTTTGGCCGAGAGTCAGGCTCAGGAACATCCCTCCCAATCTTAGAAATTTGAGTTTTCTTCTTCATTATCATTTTCTTCTTCATAATCTACCTTTTTAAAGGGATTTCTATCATTCTGGATTACTTTAAGTTCTTCTTAGATAATTTGGATTTCTAATTTTAACTTCTTAATTTCTCTTCTAATTTCTTTGACAGTAGGCTTTTTAGCCTTCTGTTCCTACTGTTTATTTACATTGTCTAAAATATTTTTCAGACTGTATGATGCTTCATTATTCAAAATTTTCTGTCCAAGTTTTTCAAACTATTTGTAATCTCTATGATTACTTCTTTCATCATTATCATTTCTAAGATTGTCAACAAATTGACTTATAATTTTTCTTTTAAAGAAGAATCATCTATTTGATCTAGTAAATCTAGGAACAGATTGTCCGATTTACTAAGCACATTACATTCAAGATCATTCATTTTCGTAATAGTCTTGTAACTTATGAGAATCTTTCTTCATTTTAAAAGAACACTCATTAGAAGTAGAAGAATCAGATTCATAAATCTGATTTACATCGAAATCAGAATTGTTTTCACTTTCAATGAAAATGCTTAAAAGTTATTTCTTTAAGCCTTTATCAACAACCAATTCATTAATTCTTTGTTTAGTCTTGCACTTATTAGCATAATGGCCTATTCTACCACACTTGTAGCAAATAGGTTTTTCCCTGATGAATTTCATGAAGATTTTCTGCCAATTTTTTTTTTTTTTGTGAATCTTCCTTCACATTTTTTTTTTTTTTTT
>CAIGRB010139647.1:21375-49972 GCA_903798255.1 Fraxinus quadrangulata | reverse complement strand
AATCGAGAACCCGAGCAATGCAACTAAAGGAGGAGCTTACCTTCATTCAACGGGGCAATCGATCCATTCCCGATTACCTGTACATGGTGAAAGCCCTTGCATATGAGATTGCCATCATCGATCATCCCATATCTGATGATGATTTATATTCTTCATGGTCAGGTTCCCGACTTCCGTGAGATGGCCGTCCCTATTCGTGCTCGGGAGAACTCGCTGAATTTCGAGGAACTCCACGATCTCCTTGTCGGCCATGAAAGTTACTAGCGCTGCCTTGAAGCCTCCACCCAACAGCTGGTTAACACAGCCAATTCCACCCACCGTCGATCTGGATTTCAAGGCTCAACAGGAAGATAAAATAGGATCTCCACGCAACGTGGTTCTTATGAGGGAAATGGGCCCTTTCGGCCTTCAGGCCCACCTCGCCCCCAACAATGGCACAAATCGTGATAATAGGAGGCCCGAAAGCTGCACAGGCCGTTTTAATTCGGGTAGCGTCATTATCAGCCCAAATGTCAATTTTGTGATCAATTGGGTCACACTGCAAAAAATTGTCCACGGTTGCATTGTTTGCATTAGGAAGAAACTTTATATACCTACCTGGAGAAAATATTGCCATAACTAGACGGCAAATCCACAATATCCTGATTTCCTGTACTGGAACTTGATTCCCTGGAATGAGCTAAAGCAAGTTGTCAGAATTGTTCTCTCCAAAGCACAACATTCACAAGTCTCTCCCAATTATCATAGTTTTTGGACATGTAGTTAGTTAGGTGATATTTTTCAACGATAATATTACGAAGTATACAACAAGAGAAATTTGCTTGAATTATTCAAACTTGAACCGGGAAACCGTCCCTTGTTGTCTAGTTATAAATTGAGACACATAACAAGGAGAGGAGTTTTCGTCAACTGCTGTCTATGGTATTCCACATATTCAAAACAAAGGTCAATAATCAAAGAAAAGAAAGCTTCTTAAAAGGTTAGATTTTTATTTCTCATGCTTGGAATATAAAAATTCTTTTAAGATTTTTATGATATTTCAAAATAGAATTCTTCTTAAGTTGACTTTAATTAGAATTCTCAATTATTTTCAAAATAAAATTCGGGTCACACCTTGATTCTAACACTTTTTGTAGGAAAATTCGAATTTTGTGATTCGTAAAAAGTGTTAAGACTTCAAATTCAATTATCTTTTCACTAATATATCTTCTTCTTTTTCTTGTGAAGGTCTTTGTATCAAACTTTGTACTCTAATTTCCCCATACGTAAGTTCTTCATATTTCTTCTTCGACTTTCTTGTATTTGATCATTCACTTCAACTCTTATCACTTCAAAATACCTTAAACTTCTCTATTTTCTCTTCTTTCTCATGAATGTACTTAAATCTTGGGGATTTCTCCCAAAGTGACATAAACAAGACAAAATCAATCTGAAATAGTAGCTTATTCTTACTATTTCTTATATATGCGTTTCAAAGGGAAAAAAGAAAAGAAATAGTGCATTCATGCATGTTAGAATTTATGGTGCGTTTGATTGCGAGCATAGAATTTGAATGGAAAGAAAATAACTTCTATACAATTCAATTGCCTGCAACTTGTTTGTATGAAAATTATTAATTAAATGTGTTTGATTCATTTAATTTTCAATTTAGAAAATATTAAACTTGTCTATTTTTTATTGGTAAGTATACGAGAAAGAGGGGATAGATGAGAGAAAAAAAGATACGGTGAATTATTTGAAAAATAAAAACCACTCCTTCCTAAAGCAATGTTTTCCTTGTTTTTAGGAAAATATTATCACATAATCAAAAGTTGAAAAATATTTTTCATAAAAAAAAAAAAAATTATCAATCAAACACTCCAAAAGTAAGAATTTGAATGAAAAAAATGACATTTTTCATGAAAAATAAAGACAATCAAACACAGTCATACATTTGTTTCCAGCTCTGAGCAGTGTAAGAAACCACATTGTCCAAATAAGCTAGAAAAATGTATGTTTTAATCTTGGCCGAACATGCTTATGACAAATTTATTGAGAAATCCTAAATTTTGATAAGAGCCCTTTCTTTACTGTTTTCACATATTTCTTTGAAAAAATAACACTGTTTGCATTCAGTGGCCGAAACTCAATGCCTTCAACAATGAGGCCGCTCTTCAGAAAATGGGTTTCCAATAATCGTGCCTCCACCATGCCTTCATCTCCTTTATCATTATAAAAATGTCCCATTACTACTTCCATCCATCCATCGGGTCTCCTCGCAACTGCATTCTGACTATTTGTATACCTGCGTGGTTGAAGTCGCAAAGTAGTAGCTCGCTTTTCAGCTTCAGCATCATCTTCACGGATAAGAAACTTGATCATCGCATTTGCTGATCCAAGGCCATAGAAATTCAGCGCTAATTTATATACGAGATAAACTACATATTGAGTCTTTGGGGATAGCATTTTTGTGTCGATCTTGCCTCGTATGTCAAGCCACCATACTTCCAAAAGCTTTGCCACCCTTGAGAATCTGCATAACCACATTGAGGGAGAGAATTCTATTGATGAATGGCATTCTAATCTTTAAATAAGACAATATAGATTTGACTCTTTAGAACCAAAAACCATTAGTATGGAACATTTTCGTTTCTAAGTGAAATCCCCTAGTATATGAAGGAGTGAAAAAGTGTTTTTGTTGTTGTGGACTAAGAAGCGAGACGGTGAATTCATCAAATTTGGTCAACCATTAACTAGTAATCCTAATGCGAGCTGATTTGGCCGAAAGAGGGGACCCTTTCTCGCAAAGGAAAAAGTCCATCGATAAGTTTTTCATCAACATCTTTAAATATACATAATGATTCCTTTAGTTTACATGAAATAAATCCCCAAAAATTATAAAAATGCAAAAGGTGTGCAAGGTGAAGGACCTGGAATCCATCTGAGAGTTCCATTCCCAGTACATTGGTGTCTCACCCCATGAAATTGCGAGTTCCTTTGCTCCAATCATATAACATTTCTTCCCTGTTCTTTTATCAAGATGAAAGCTCTGCACATTCATTGTCAAAATGTGGTAATTTCATCCAGGACTTTGTAGCAGATTTCAATTAAGAATTTACTTATTTACATGGTTCATTAAAAATTTATATAATTGCATGCTTTAACTCTAAATATTAACAAGCTATTAGAGTTTAAATTAATGTTAAATATCATTATTCAAAATTAATTATTAATTTCATAAAAAGAAATCTTTATTTTTCATTTAATTTTTTAAGTTAAATATTTAACTTATATGTTAAAAAAACATCTATAAGTAAAATATTACTTATGAGTATAAAAATTTCATATAAAAAAGTAGAAACTATAAATTGAAAATTTTACTAAGGGATAGACAATTATAAAAATCGTTAATAAAACTATTTAAAATTGATCCGCTTATAAACGTTTAAAATTGGTACTTTAAAAAACGTTCAAAATCGGTATGTCGAGACTCCCAAGCAGGCCCTAAGAGAATAATACAAACAAACACAAACAAAAATGTTACCATTTTTCCTCCATCAAGTAAAATAGGAAATTCACAGAGACTCAAGTAGAGGTCTTTTTTGGTTGCATAGGCGACACGATTCACTGATCTAGAGACGAGTTCTTCGTAATCAGACGGCAGTAATCTCTCCCAATCCGGTTCATTTACTGTATTGGGAGAATTAAAACCTTCAAGTTGAAGAATCTGCTCATGAATTGGAGAATCCAGCCAGGATATGGAGCTTGTACTCGACTCTCTCGAATGAGCTAAAGCAAGCTTCTTAAGTTTCTCTCTATCAAACACAGCTCCCACTAGTCTCTCCCAATTATCGCAGTAGTTGTTATACATTTGGATAAAACTTTGACAACTTTCAAGAGAAACACAGTGAATTGTTGAAACTTTAGACGCGAGATTTCAACTGGGTTATGCGTGTAGTTATTTTTAAGGACACAAATCTTTGTCAACAACAATATCATATAAGAAAACACGGTCACGTACGNGTTATGCGTGTAGTTATTTTTAAGGACACAAATCTTTGTCAACAACAATATCATATAAGAAAACACGGTCACGTACGCCGTATTGTTGTTGTTGTTGCTGTTGCTGTTGCTGTTGTTGTTGCCTGTTAGACTTAGTACTGATGTACTTTTTGTTTTATATATAAGTGAAATTGTGGTTCATATTTCTTAGGTTTAATAAATGAGACTCGTTGAACTAGTCAACAATGAACAACTTGTTCAGAGTCTTCAATGCACTGCCTGCATTCAATGAAATAATTAACTTTTGAATTAATCTATTTATATAATGTTTTTGTACAACATCGTTCACAATATTAGTTGTAGCAAAAAATTATCAGTTGAAATGATAAATTGTTTTTAAAATTGTTCAACATGCCGTAAGAATGTTGTTAAAATTATTGTATACCAAGCATTGTTCTTCAACTTTTACTAACAAGAAAAACCAATTATCGAGTAGATAAATAACCGGGTCACTACTTAACAATTTACGGTCGAGGAAATACGATTACAATCTTATAGAAACGTAGATCAAGATGGGAATTTTATACAGTGCTAGAGATATTAAAGCGGAGAACGTTTAGTTTATCTTTTAAAAACTGTTTTTAGTCTTGATTTAAAGAGAATTGGTCTAATAAGCATCCCTATTTAGATTCACATCGTGATTGCCTTTTGTATTATGGCACTACTCAAATACTAAAACTTTTTATCTTGTCACGATTAAAAAACTATGACTCGAGGAACTACACAAAATTGTTAGAATCATTACAAGCAATATTCTAAAAACTGTAAAGTGTGATTAGACGTGGAGGCGAAACTTCAAGTTTTACGAATTTAAGCGAGCCTAGGCGAGGTTTAGGCGTAAAAAAAAATTCTTGTTCTTAATATTATATAAAACTTTAAATTGTTTTAAAAAATATTTAATAATTAAAATAATGCATATCAAACATCTAAAATTATAAAATACTATATTTACTTAATAATTCATACCATTAGTCAATTATACAATTTCTAANTTGTTGTCTTATTTAATTAATTTATATATTATTAGGTTACAAGAATGATTAGTGATTTTAACTCTATATCGATTTTTTATCTAACAAGTAATTTAATACATTATTTTTATTAATTTTTTAATATAAAGAACAAATCCAGACCAGATAGAACCAAAACCGATTGTTTCTATTTCAGTTCGGTTCTATATTTAGATATGGAACTCATGATTCTGTTTCTAAAATTCTCATTGGTATTCAGTTCGGATTCGATTCCCTTTGAAATCGGACTGAATCGAACCGTGCACGCTCCTAAACACATCTTGCAACTTGAGGAACAATCTTTTATTTATTTGAATTTAATTTTCACAAAAATAATATGTCGAACGTTCATTGGTCTAATCTTCCAAACGACCATTTAAGTGATCCGACATACCATTCTAGCAATTCACAGCAAAATTTAGAAATTAAGTTAAAATGTAAATAATTAATTTAGTGACTTGATCAGGAAATTGAGACGAAAATAAGTAAAAAAATGTTTTCAACTAAAAATTAAGGGAGATCGACAATAATTAGAACAAATCAACAAACTACTAATAAAAACATAGCAAACAATTATCAAAATAAGAAAATTTGAATAAACTCACCTGAAAATTTAGACAAAGTTCGAGAAAATTATTAATAGAAGGAAAATAACTGTGTAAGTTTGAATTAAAATATATATTTAATTGTCTACTCAATTGTAATGAAAAGTCGATGAATATAGTTTAACAACAGTTGTTCAACACTTCACCGAATTCGAGTGTTTTACATTCTTGACTGTTAGGTATTTGGATATGATTAAGTGATTAATTTGGATGTATAATTATTTATTTATGTATTTTTTTAATTAAATTATGTCTAATACGGATATATATTTTTTAACTGTGATGTATTTAGTTTTAATTAGGTCGAATAAAATTTATATTAATTTATTTTTAGATTTATTTGAGGGTTGACGATCGATTTGAAACGGTTTTTAAAGATTAAAACTTAAATCAAACTACTTCGAATCGATTTAGTTCGATTCAAAACAAAAATGTTGACGGATCTACGTTGACCCAAACCAACAGTTTTAAAAAGGTGGGTTCGATTCGATTTTATGGTTTGTCGATTTCGTAATTCAACCCTAGTTTATATAGAAAAAAGAACCATCATACAAAAAAAAATGAACAATCTGACCATACGTAGTGCCAAACGATTGGATCTAGTGGCAACGACTAGACTAGTGGACCTGGCCCACGAGCTCAAGACGATTCATGGGCCTAACCTAGCGAGCTCAGCTCTCGAAAAAATTTTGAGCTCGACTTATTCCATGACTCATCTTAATACAAGCCGTCGATGAGCGACTTGGCTCATTTGTCACCTTAAGTTTGAATTACTCCCCTAAACAAGATTTATATTTTTAAAATATGTCCTAAGTCATAATAGTGTTAACGAGGAAGTACACATGTCCATGATTTCTTGAATGATTTTTAAACGTCGATAAGAAGAGGTCTTCGTCAACTGCAATCTGCTTCTGAAAATACGTAGAAAATGCAGAGAAACATTGTGGATAATGAACACGGCTCGTAAGAATAATAAATAATGAGCTATCTAGCTACCGACCTACCCAACCTCCTTGTTCAAAGTCATTGCACTACATAAAAAAATAAAAATGGCTTTTCACCACAAAAATCTAAGATGATTGCCCATAGTAGGAAAATCTTCCATCTTGAAAATCCTTTGTTGTAGAGTAGGATATGATCCAGTTCTAAAGAGAATCGAACTCGAATTTTCGAGTATTTAGAAAGTGGAACCGTCGGTTCAAATTTAATTATAGAATCGTTCGGCATCGATTTCGTTCGATTTCTGAATTCCGTACAATAATTAATTCGAGTTCTTATTTGTGTTGTATGTAAATATACAAGTGTAAGAAATCAAGGCCTAATTCAAGTAATAAGATCAAAGTTTTACGAGATTAGTCATCAGAGTTCAAATCTTATTTAGGGGTGAAATTCAAGAAAATATATATATCAGGGTCAATGAGGGGTATATATATCGTTTTATATATGATCTTTTAGTACATAAGAATGCAAAATATATTTAAATAATTAAATTGATTTTAATTGCATAAAAGGTTCCTAACCTTCACACATTACTACATCTATGTCTCAATTTTTTTTTAATCTCAATCTTATTATCAAATTAACATATATTGTTCCTAATTATGATTTCTCTCTATAGTTTTCTTTTAAATAAATAAAAAGACTTATATGTCCACTGTATTATTAAATAAGAAAAATAAACAATAATGCAAAAATACAATTAAATATTTGACCCTCATTTGAAAACATGTTAACATTTTAGATTTAAGGAAAAGATTTTCTAATCAAATAAATGTTAAAAATAAAAATGTGATGAAGAAATATAAATGTAATAATCAAAAAATTATTAATGACATTGAATCTTATTACATGTACATCAAAATTTATATAATAGATTACATAATGTCACATAACAATCTATTGTTTGTCAGTTTAAAACACGATCGATTTTTTCATTCAATCTTTTTCCTTCCCATCATATTATATAATTTATTATGTACATTTTTTTATGTAACAAAATCATTTTTTATTTTCTGTTTAGCTACTTTTTATTCATCATGAGTAATAGTTTGACATAAGAAGGCATTGCAAAAGTAAAGATGCGAGTGTTTTTCCAAATATAAAACCAACAAATTGCATATAATAATTTAATACTAGATTCTCCTAACCCAATTTGCCAACCATTACTAACTTTGAACTATTTATTTCACTGTTGCAGCTGTAAACATCCTTGAAACAACTCTATATATCTCCTATTGATGTCTATAGGTTTGTCTTTGGTTTACCGGAAGCAATTTGTCTCGTGATAGACCGCATTGTCACGAACTCTTCAGCAGCCGAAGGGTGTATGCCGACCTGCAAAAAGTACAGTAAAGAATGTCTTAGAAACAGTTGGATCGTGTAGAATTTCACTCAATCCAGTACCATGTAAGGCAAACTTGAAATGATCGAATAAATATTTTTGTCTTCACAACTTCCAAATACACATTAGTTACTGCAGCCAAGTTAATTGTGAAGACTTCAAATCATGAATACAGAGAGTGAATTAATCTTATTTGCCTACTTCTGCAAAGTGCGATAAATGATTTCATCAATGAACCGAACCACATGGATCCTGCCTTTTGATTGCTACTCAAGTTCATGAATGTTTCAAGAAATGCACTTTGGGTAAAAAAAAGAGAGGAAAAAAAAGGCATCCTACACCATTTGTATTAGGTAAATGTCCACTGAGGTATTTTATGCTCCTAAAGGACTAATTCAAGCCTTATTCTCCATTGACATGTTCGGTAGCAAGGATTTGGTAGCATGCATTAATTAAATTCAGAATCGGACATGACTAGACCACAGAGTTACGCAAAGAATGGAAGTAAAGTGAGGAGCAACAAGAAATAATAGCTTTGAAAAGTCATTTCAGCTTACCGTGCTATCAAATTGTGCTTTGGTTGCTCCACATTTGAGTGCAATAGCAATGCCCTGTAGAGAACATCAGAATATTACTACAATACAGCGACACATGCATATCCCAATTCACAGAAAAAGTTGGATGAGTACTATAGTATGTGAGGTTTGCAATATGGTTGATTCTTGATGCAACATGGAATATTTTGCTAAGAGGCTAAGCCAAAATTGTACATAGATATATTCGCGAATCACATGCTAAACATATATTCAAATATCAAAGCATGGACAGAATAGTAATGTAATTGATCCTCAAGACATAATTCGAACATAAAACCAAGCATGATATAAAGTAAATATAAGGAAAGCAGACACCCCCATAATCAGATATTGATGCTGAAACTTAAACAAGGATTAGTGCTTTCTCATCATTTTCTTGCAAGAGGTCAATGTATTTATCGTTCCTCAAACTAATTGGAGGGAACGAATCTGATGTAGGAATATAGCAATTTGACAACGAACAAGAAAAGGAACAAGAAAGAAAGGGCGTCCAAGAAGAAAAGAATTGAAGGCAAAGAAGAAAATCAATTTATCATATATTCAAGGGTGAATATTACAATGAATAAGCTACCTATTTATATAGCAACAAGTCTAAAATCAAAATAACTTCTAACACACTAGAACTTAATCGAATTATTAAAATAAACATACTCTGAATTAAACTCTAGTTTAAAATAATAATTAACTTATATCTCTATATCCATCTTTATCCTATCTCTATCTCCATCATAATCTCCATATGACTAACAAAACAATGCAACCATAATCATCAACGTGAAAGAGCAAAAGGCACTAAATATTAAATTACCAAGGAAATATAAATAATGAATGCATGTATGTTAGTCATTTTAACTAAAGATATTATAAAGTACATATATTTTGTTGCAGATATTATCTTCTTTTACACATCTCAGTGCCACAAGGAATGCCCAATGCAAGAAAATCCTTCATGACCACAAGCCATGTTAATTTTGATCTTGGTCTCCCTATTATGATACATTCTATAAAGAACGCACCCCTCTCGTAATTATTAAAACAAATTAGGTGTAGTTAGATCATATTTGCTCTAATCCTATTTTCAGAAGTTTCAATCAGCGCCCAAAAGTTGAGAGATTGTGACTCAATAGGTTAGAACAGTGGCAATGTATCTCCTTTGTATTCTCTCTGTTATGTTATAACTATCTGTTTCCTTCTGGCTAGCAGTAGTTTAGTGGTGGTTAAGCGTTTGGCTTAAGCACGAAAAACTCATAGAAAATCTATGAGTTTACGATGTAGGGTCTTGCTATAAGGTACTAGTGATTTCACCTGTCCATGGGCTAAGGGTGCAGGGGACGGATACAGTGAAACAGAGAGGAGAGTCTAAAAAGTTGTGCACTTTTTCTTTATTTTGGTATTTAAGTTGAATTAAGTAGACTACTTGAAAGAATTATAGTCTCAAAAGACTACTGGTAAACCAATCCAATCGAAAAAAGGATTCGGAATGGAGGGAAATAAGATTTCATGCATAGTTATTCTGTAGCAAAGAAACTTGCTATGTTCAGCATTCAAGTCATTGCTAAATAACTAATTGCTTTATTTATTTCAGCTCTTTGGTATTGGATATTTGGATGAGACACATATGAGGGTAGGGCCAGGGCACCCAACCAGCACATCAAGAGCCCGGCTTGGCCACTTTAGACCTCTATATGCAGCCCCCAAAAAATTTAACATATATGAAAAGATTAAAACAGCAATCCCATTTTAAACATGACCCAAGCAGCACATCAAGAGCCCGGCTTGGCCACTTTAGACCTCTATATGCAGCCCCCAAAAAATTTAACATATATGAAAAGATTAAAACAGCAATCCCATTTTAAACATGACTTGGCTCTGTAAGTAATATACACATAAAGAGGGAATTGTTTTCTTATACTTTCAAATTCAGTTGTTAATTTCTCCTGATTCCTTTATAAAAGATAAAAATAATTGACATAAACAGAGAAGAGAACCAACTACATACCTGCATGATCTCAGGTGCATCTGGCCCACACATGGACGCTCCAAGAACTTTATCACTCTCAGCATCCACAACAAGCTTCATAAATGTCTTTTCTTGCCGTCTATATGACAATGCATAATATTGTTAGAGTACTGGAAAAGTGAACCATTAACTGTTACAAAACAAGCAGGCAATATTCTCCCACAATTTTCACCACTCAGCATTAATCAGATCATATGATGAAGTAAAGTATATTGTCTAAGCAAATAACAAAGCTCCTAGATTATCATAACCAGTATGAATTGGCCAACCCTGTAATTGTAATTTGTAATCTCAACACTTAAAATATCCAGATTCTCCAGGTGAAAGGTTTTATTCTATAGTACACACCAATGACTACACAACAATAAAGTTTAACAAGGCTAACCTAAATAATCCAAGCACATAAAATCATTGTCCAATCAACGTACCCAGAAATGGTGTTCTTCATTGCATTAAACGTTGATGTGAAAACCAAAATATCACCATTTGCTTGCTCTATAGCCTGTTCTTCACTGAGCCCAACTACAGACAATGGTGGTATACTGTGAAGCAACACATGATGAAAGTTATAACATCACCAAAATTCTCAACTGTCTAGATAAATAACTAGAAACAACTAAACCAAAGACTTGGATACAAATTTTATACAACTATTAGTAATAACCACAATGGCCAACTGATGTTATCATGATATCATTCACGGGAAAAAATCTGATACAGATAAGTTGGGCCCACAATTCAGGTTTCACCAGTGAATATCTAAGATAAGGGATCGGACAATACGCAAAGATGTTTCAATTCAAAAGATATCATACTAAACTATTAACAAGAACTGAGAACTATTTATATTCTAGTATAAGGTTAAGCCAAGAACCCGTATTGTCGGATTTGATTGGCGCGCAAAGTCTAATTTGCAAGACCAGAAGCTAAGTTAAAGCTCAGGGTTTCTTTGAGCCCCATTTTTTGGGAGAATAGATTTTGTAATAGTAATTTTTTGGAGAATGTGTGATTAACAAGTAAGAAAAAGTTTCGGGTTTACATAAAAAATTATTTTATTGGAAAATGTGTGGTTGAAAATGAGTTTGGGGAAAATGACTTTTTAAAAAATGGAGCTCAAGCAGGGGCTCAATTTGAAAAATGGCTCACATGTACTGAGTGGAGTTGATTTATAAATGGTCCAATTTTATTGTTCAGCTCGTTTTAGCCATAATAACTCTATTAATTCTTTTTCCACACGCAATGTGAGTTTATTATGAATTTGTATACCATGTCGAATTCATCTTTCTTTGAGTAAACTTTCCAAACTGATCCTAAGATGTTCTTCAGCACAAAGATTCAAGTGTCAGAATATGTACAATTGTAAACTAAGACATCCTATTTAGAAAAACACTGGTGAGAGCTTTCCACAACAAGCCTCTCGGTGAAAAGAGAGAGAGTGAAGACACTAATTGAATTCTGGGTAAAGAAGAAGAAACGAATACTGGTAAGAGATTTTTGATGAACTGGTAGAAAGCAGACCAAAGTTTGCATAGTAATAAAATTGAATGTTCGTATTTCCACAAAAAGCTTGAATCACGAATGAAGGTGTTTATGGTGTGGAAGTTGTAATGTAAGTTTAGACTGACAAATATGCATGGCCTAAAATTGCAAGTTAAAAGTTGTGAGGATAGATGGTAGTACCAGAACACCGCACAGGGAACATTTGTATGATCAGGTTTCATAGGTTCTCCACCAAAAACAGTTTTCTGAGTCAACATTAAATTATTTTTTAAAAAAAAAATCAGCATTTCAAGTTCATTAATTAAAAATAGGCATATAAATTCATAATTACAAATAGGTAGAAACCATACGGCAAAACAGCTCCCTTCCATTAAGGCAACAGGAGTAAGATTCATGCGGTTTGTAACATCGCCTATAGCCCATATGCTAGGTATGTTGGTTCGAGAGTATTCATCAACCTGGAAATGAAGTGAAAAAGATGAGGAAACTAGTGCATAGCTATGGCACATAAAACACAAATAGGAAGAAAAATTGTGGCATTTCCTGAATTGAGTCCTTGCACTTCCCAACAAGACAAACATGAAAGACAAAAAAAAATACAATAACGTTATATGATGAAAACAAACCTTAACAGCCCCAATCTTATCAAGCTCAACGCCTACAGCTTCGAGATTCAATCTTTTTGTGTTAGGGGCCCTACCTGAAACAATCATGAAGACAGTTGCAATTGACAACATGTTGGTACTTGGTAGGAAAGAATGAGCTAATATAGCAAAATAAACATTTTCATTTTGATTGCTTAAAAATTTTATGAGTTCCCGTACAATACTACATACAAAGTTCAGAGCGAAGTATCATACAAAGTTTAAAATAATAAGAATCAACCTCCCAAAGCGTGCGTGTACAATGTCTCAGACCAGAAATCAGATAAAAAGTGTATTATAAGCCTGCGTAATACCATCATTTTGAAAATCTGGCAAAACAAGTTCACAAGCAATGCCCTCTCAACATAAAAATTCTTTTCAGAAAATTGATATAACTGGCATGGTCTTGATACGGCACTTGTAAGAGTTTTGAATAACCCATACCTTACAATGAATACATGTAACAGAATCACAATGAATTGCCTCTTGAAACAAAGAAGTAATATACAACCCATTGCACCAAAAAGGATATTTTGGCTGAAGTGTCTATACTTAATTTGTATAGCCAACAAAACGTACTCTCAACAATTTAAGAAATTGGGGGTGGGGAAAGGATTAATTACTAGTTACAATTTTTCAATCAGAAATGCCAGAACGAGCTAAATATATGATTTCAAACAACAATTTACAGTAGCTATTACCATTTCTGATTCAGTAAACAGAGCCCCGTTTAGCATGAATATAATTCACAAAACCACTAATTTGCCTCTAGGGCATATCAGCAGGCTAAAGTTACTACATCCTAATGTCAGGATTCCAGTAATAACCTAATAGGAAATGACTTGAAATTACCAGTAGCAAAGAGTACAACATCAGCCATCAATTCTTCACCATGATCAGTGCGAACTTTTATACCATTTTCTGTTCTCACCAGCTGCATCACCATATCATTGTCCCAATTAGGCTTATAATAAATGGAAATGCCAATAACATCAAAAAGAACAAGAAACCAAAAGATCCTATCGGAGAGTACCTCAGTTAAGTTCGCTGTAGGATGCAAGTTAATACCTCTGCCTTCTAGATTTCTTGCAACCACTGCTCGCATTTCATCATCAAACCCTCTGAGATGAAGCTTTTAGATAAGCAGTATGTGACTCAAAGCATCAATTAATACACTGACTGATAATCAGACATATAATGCAAGAACAGCAAAGAAATAACAGGAAAACCAAATCAAAAGAGAAGACAAATACAGGTAACAAGATTGATATATGTCTACACAATGAGCATAGTAATTTGTTCTTTTTATGTTTTAAATGAGCTCTCCAGTAAATTTGTCAAGTATATGGTCAAAGATACGTTTATATTTATACATTCTGGTCATTCTAATATTGGAATGACATTATATGGATTTTCCCGTATAACCGTCATAGAAACGTATATTTATATGCCATAAGATTCATTTCAAGACATGACAACTACATATCCAGAGATAAGAACCATCACGATATATTTATAACCTTAAAGGGAGTTCCTTTCTGAAAAATAAATCAACTGTAGCACCCATCCCACGCCATATTGAAGCAAACTCAACAGCAATGTACCTATTAAAAAGAAAACGAGTCATTCTGAAGTAAATTTTAGGTAATTGGTTATATTTCAAGACAAGTCATTTGAACTTCTAAGCATGCTAAAAAGATCACATAGTACAAAAGGTGAAGAAGCAGACCCTGCCCCAAATACAACAGCTCGCTTAGGTAACTCTTCTAAGCTCAATGCCTCATCAGACGTTATAGCCAATTCCTATATGTGAACCATGAAAACAAATGTATATCAGTGTACATTATAGATAATGAGAGAAGTAAAAGTATAGATCAACGTATCGAAAAAAGAAACTAGATAAGAACAATATTGCGATTTATTTTCCCAGGAGCCTTATCTAGGTGTAGTATGTGTTAAAATAGAGACTACACAGTCAAGTTTTATTGAGTTTGTGTTGCTGAAGAAGAGGAAGAAGACATTTAGGAAGAGAAGAAACAAATGAAGACTTCAAAATGCATCTCACATTAAAAGTAGACTTTAAAGACTTCTCCCACTTGAAAAAGGAATATGATCTAACTTGAAAATTACTAGCTGAGAAATTTTAAAATCAATCCTAAATTGGTGGGACTTCAAATAAAACTCAAATAATATAAAATCCTCAATAAAAGTTTGAAGGATCAAATTTACTGCATTAAAAAATCAGAAAATACTCACACTCTTAAACTGAATGAAAGTGAGAAAATTAGAAAATTGAGGAAAGACTCCAAAATCACCATGGAGACTTTCCGTTTGACCACGACTCTTCGTAGAAAGTGTACAATACCTTGGCTTCCAAATTCAAAAGTTGTGGTATGTCCAACCAATTAATAGTGTTTGCATTACGAGCAGGAGTGGGAAAATAGCATAGAGACTATAATAAAGTTCACATGAACTGAATTGGGAAACAAAAAATCAAGGGTCCAGTTACCCAACCAAATGAGCCTTATTGGTCAACTCCATGGACACAAAGTCACACAGCCAAACTAAATGTAGCTAGTCTATCACATTGAACCATATATACCTGCCCTGGGATAGCTACACGTTGAGCCCTACTTCCTGTTGCAATCAGAATGTTTTTTGCTGAATAGCTAATTTTGGTGCCGTCCAATTGGACCACTTCAACTTCATTAGGACCAACAACTCTTCCCTCTCCTTCAAATAGTTTAACTCCCGCATTAGCAAGTAATCCCTTATAGATACCAGTCAATCTGACTATTTCCTCTGTCTGTAAATTTCCAGAAGTATCTGGTTACACAGTATGACCAAGAAAAGGGCAAGGCAACGGCGAAAAGTATGGAAAAATAATATGCAAAATTTGATCCTAAATGCAAGTAAAACAGCACTGAAATAACTCTTGAAAATTGGAATTCGTCGTCCAAAAAATTAAATAAGAAGCAAATATTCGAAGCTATATAAATTTTTGGATAGGCACTTACACAGGCATTAGTGAGTTCATATAATGTGAAAGATGTACAGCCAATCACCTGTAAAAAACAAATTTAATACATTCCACTGACCTTTTTCTGCAAAAGTTTCTTCCAATCGAAATCAATTCTCTCATTCAGTTCCCACCCATAACTCCTCGCATCCTGCAAAACCAGGCACATAATGTCCAAACTAATCCTCAAGATGAAAGCTAATTTAGTAATGATTTTTGTAACCCAACAAAAACAAATTTTCGGGAAAAAAAAAAAAAAAAACCTGCAGTTCAGGCCCAAAGGAAGCACCATAGACCAAAATCTTTTTAGGAACGCAACCACGAATGACACACCTGAAACATGAACTTTTGTTTCTTAGTTTCATATTTTATCTACTTTACTCAGAACTTACCATCTTACACAGAGAAACTTATAAGAAAAAAGGATCCGCAATCAATGAACACTTGGACAGTATCCGTCAAAAGAAACCACCATGTATCACATGTACCATTGAAAATTATGTATAAGTCTAACAATGGATGCACAACAAAACTCCTCAGTGTTTTGACACATCTGTTAAATTTCTAAACCATGAAAATCAGAATGATTTTGGAATGTGCATAGAAATAAATTTCTTAATGGTTCAAAAGTATAATTTTTGCTTCCTAAGAAGCACCCCAACCGCATCGCAGATACAGTCCTTCTATACAGATGGATGCATCACAATTACATTGACATATATCTGTTAGAACCATGAAATCAGAATGGTACTGGAGTGTGTATAAAAATAAATTCAGTAACAGTTCAAAAGACTTTAATCAATGTCTCTACAATCACCCCAACTGCACCACAGTTACAGAAGACACTTAATGTCATCTGGAAGAGGTTTTGCTTTCTTTTAGAGAAAAAAATGAGAAATTATAAATTGTATGAAAATGAAGGACAATGACACTCCTACGATATTGAATTCTATGGAAATAATAAAATGAGAAAAATCCCTTTTGTAGGGTTCCCGTCATAAATTTCTAACTGTAACAAGTTTAACAATGTACTACACGGAACATTCTAAAGAAAGAAAAACAGAGTCATATCTGAATGAAATAAATTCCAAATAAAATTTCCCATCAAGTCCAGGGAAATCGCATCTTGATAAGCCAACAGTTCTTCAATTGACAATAGCTGCAGTCATGTTCACTTCCTTGCGAAAAAATACTAAAATTGGAAAAGAGAAGATCCTACATTAACTTCGCAGATAGAAAAATCAGTGATCTACTTAGAGCACCCTATAAAAATCAGTGATTGACTTGAAGCCTTCCTGCAAGTAATTTTCTGGATTGTAAGTCCAGGCAATTGCAGACATTATGCACAAGTATTGTGTAAGTTCTTCATTGATACTGTTGTTTCAGGTTCAGAAAAAGTGTGCAGAAAAAAACATGAAATCTAATAGCAATTGAAATAAAATACTTCAGCAGTAAGAAAGTTTAGGAGAATAATGCATAATGTAAAAGTAGACCAGGCATCGCTCATGAACTAACTGAGGTTTCAATTTCGATAGACTTACGTTCCGCCAACTCCTCCAATAACTTCAGAGCTTATAGGATGAAATGGAAGCTCACAGATCCCAACCTGGAAACACATTCGAACTTGTTAAGCCTAAACTTGATAATTCAGATATTCTATAATTGTTTTAAGACATTTATATACTTGAACCATGCATACAGATGTGAATAAGAGGGAGAATTAACAACTTACACGAATATGTAGTAACTTAGAGTAGCCGTTTCTTATATTCATACCTTAGCTCCATACTGAGCTGAAAATCGCGAGGCACGGACTCCGCCACTGCCGGCTCCAATCACAAACAAATCAAAGTCATAGTGAGTCTCCTCTCCATTGGGATTGCCTAGCTTCCCATCAATAAGCATCTTCCTTGCCATAATGATAATACTATACATACACAAAATCCACAGACAAGCAGTAAGAGATCAGCATATGATAACAAGCCATTCCACTGCCTAGAAAATCGAAAGAAAATAAAACAAAGACCCGATCAAAAGTAAATCGAGATTAACTAATTGCACAGTTGTATAAGCAAAAAGTTGTATAGAATATCACAATTTCTGCATAAAAGTAAATATGAACAATCAATATAATAGTCTCCGCTTCCCCCTTTTTCTCAATGATTGCTTAAACTCAGGAAAGAGAAAAAAATAATAATAATAAGATTGAACTTCAGACAGAATAATTAAAAAAACTGGCTAGAAATAGATTGCTTGAGTAGAAATTAAAGAAAAAAGATTATAGCTTTTGACAGAAATCAATAAACAACCTAAAAATAGATTGCTTGGCTAGAAATTTGAAGAAAATGAAAAAAAAAGATTACAGCTTTTCAGAAAAACAATCAATAACAAGATAAATCCAGATTACTTGAATAAAACTTTTCTGGGTTTTTCTCTTCCCTCGTGAACGTCAATTGTTTTTTCTCCCCCAAATAAGATGCTTGTGAATGAAATTTAGAAATGAGAACCCGTTTGATTAGGAAAAAAACAACTTTATTTATTCTTTTTTCAATTTGAACATGTAGTGGTGTAGATTGAATTTGAATGCTTGATGAGGGAGATCGCCACGATCAATACTCTGAATGGTGTGATGCCCCCTTTTGTGCAAGTACAGTTGTGGTCGTAGAAGAGAGAGAAAGAGTTGTTTCGGGAACCGTGCTACTTGTTCAACGGGGGAGTCGGGAGGGGTGGTTTTGTCGACAACCTCTAACATGGGATAGATGGGTGGATATTTTTTTTAAACACAGTGGACCCAGCACTGTAGGAGGTTGACAAGTGGTGTTTCCCTTGTTTCGGCAGTTGACCAGGTGACTAAGGAAGATGGCAAACTGCAATTAGAATACGTTTTCATTAACAAATTATTTATAAAAAGTTAATCTTCATTTTCTATTATAAAATTCGATGAATCCACAAATTTATCACTCCACTATGCTTGGCTTTGGACGGCAGACAAACTAGCTCCTCTAACCAACCTCCATCGAAACTTAATACACCATCATTTCTATCTATATAAATTAAATCGCTTATAATTTTTTTTTCAAAATGAAGGCTGATATAAAAGTATATTCTATTCTTATTTCAAGTTAGTTTTGAAGTTGAGCAAAGACAGAACTCATATTTTGTGGGGGCAAATTTCTTTAGAGGTTCCAAACCTTTGATAAGGTGTAGTAGTTATTTCTTCAACCTTTGATTTGTGGTATTCATGTCCTCATTATTTTAATAGCGTGGGTGTCCGATCTAATGGAATTTAGACATAGACGTGATTAAAATCAGATTTTTAACATATTTTGATAAAAGTTAATAAAATATGTAGTTAAAAGTTGTGAGACTCATAAAATATATTATTAAAATTAATTGTTAATTTTGATTTTGATAAAAATCTAATTTTAGTTTCTTCCAAACCTGGACTAAGTGTCTATGCGACTGGCACATGATGTCTGAATAAAACAACCAAATTGTCCAAAAGAAAAAAAATTCTTTAATGTCGTGGAAGCTCGCTTGAAGGATCTTCAAAACGGTGTTTTTCAGACTCAGTTTCATGTTACATTTTCTTCACCAACCAACCAATCCAAACGGGTCCAATTTACAACAAATATTTACCTCGATTTTTCTCAATCTCACTCATAAGGGACAAGATAACGATGATGATTTGTAGGCCACAAAGGTACAGGAAAAACAACGGAAGAAAGCAAGAGAATGGATCAAAGTACACAAGATGAAGACATCGATTTTCTCTCAACTATGGCAGTCGATTTTCAGCAAAGGAGCAATCACGTTTTTCCCACTTTCATACACAAATCACACACTAACAACTAAGGTAAAGGTTACAAATAAATAGGAGTATGTTAGATTTTAGTTGGACCAATAATAGAGTTAAATGGGTCAAGATTCAAAGTCATCCAATATGTAAATATTTATGGGCCGTGAGTAATATTAATTTCTTAAACTACTTCCAACGATCCATATTGTTTACGGGTCGAGCCTTTGGATTGGTTGTTGGTAACAATTTCACTCAGCCAATGCCTATAAAATTTAATCCAATATTTACATCATAACTCAAGATTTATTGGATATCAAAGCCCAACAAATATACACATTGATACCAAATCAACATGCAAGCAATCAAAACACAAAGTTAATACTTACATAATCAAGACAACCAATAAAATTGAAATTACAAACCTTACCTCGTGTTTCGGACCCGAAACACATACAATACATACTCCATGTACTCACTAGAGCTAAGGTCAACAATACCCAAATAGAAGTAAATAATCGCAGTAATCAATCAAGAGCAAATACTCATGCGATGAAGATGTAACATAGGGTAACCCATAGATCTTTTCAACAGATACGTTCACACAGAACAACATATTAACACCAAGTTAATCAACAAACGGTCAAAACACATGTAACAAATGCATAAATGACCACACGAAAAGATCTCATCACATTTATCATATCTCATTCCGTGTTGCTCATACCTCAAGAACACATATCTCCTCTCATCGTCTACCCTTCTCACTAGACTAATTACTCAACTCATGTCTAATTGGTAAACCTCTATAGATCCTAAGTCTTCAAGATAATTTCTATCACCACATCACTTTTCCCAACCTAAGTAAATAATGGGTTTCCACCTAACAGAAGTAAAAGAAGTGCCTCTCTCACACTCCACCTGATCAGAGTCTTCACAGATAAAGAATTCAAACATTTAATCATCTCTCCACTCGTGATCCAAAAGTCGCACTCCACATCCTCGGTACAAACTACCAATGTATCTCTAGACATCTATATTTCACATTACCAATAGATATACAACACACTGCTAATGCATTCCAACCCACTGTGCATGCAAACAATTACACCAAGTAATCATATTGTTATCAAATTCATGGAAATACACGTCAAACACATTGAAATGCAACATATAATCATGCAACAGAATTAATCAATCACACATGCAAAAAGGATTACACACAGATATACATGCAGTAACTAGATTTATTCTCAATAAACCTCACAAGGATCATCACTCGACCCTATAGCCACATTCGTCTCACCTCTTATCTTACCCTTTTGCTTATCCTTCTTCTTGGAACAGTCCCTCACAAAGTGTCAAGACTTCCACAGCTGTAACACCGCTTACGACTAAACTTGTCCCATTACTTGCCTTTCTTTTTACCACCCTCATCACTCGAGTCACTACTTGAACCACTACTATCTTGACATCTACCCAAATTCATCTGCTTAGACATCATTCTACTTATCATCATATGTATCATATGTAACTCACCACTCCTCTTATCCTATTTTTCAACATGAATATTCATCTCTTTACTTCTAAGAGAATCAATGACAATATCGGGTGTTAAGGTATCCCTACCATACTTAATCGCATTCTTAAACTCTCTATATGAATCAGGCGTATAATTAAGTAAAATGATGGCTTTATAAGTTTTAGACATTCTCATCATAATTAACGATATCATGAACCAGTTTGCTAAGAATATACAGATTGTCATCAAGATCATTTGAAGGATTCATTTTAAAATTGGAAAATATTTCAAGCAAGTACAACTTATTAAGAGTACACTTGAGTAAATATAAGTCTTCCAACTTTTTCCAACATTCTTTTGTGGTATCAAGTTTACCAACTTTTCTCAAAATAGTATCAGACTGATATAAAATAATTGAAGTGTAAGCAAGTTCATCATATGGCTATTGAAACTTTTTGTTGAACCAAAATCTCTTTTATCTTTTGTTGCCAAATCGAAAAATCTCATTTTCCATTGAAAATTCCAACTTTTAAATGTGAAGACATTTTGAAAAAACAAAACAACTATAGTGCAAAAATAGGTCACACAAAGTAATCCAAATGCCGCAATATACATCGTTCGAGTTTCTCAGAGTCGATATCTCAGTGTCAAGGGAATGTTCAAATGGTCAAGTCTAGGTGTTCTAACAGAATAATCAATGCAACACGAAGGTATGTCAACAAAAAATTCAAATTCTCACGCAATGCAGTCAGTCTCACACAGTGACTAAACGATAATTAAAGCACAAAAATAATTACCAACTTACAATCAAATTCAACACTTCAAACAGATCAAATGATTTCTAAATTTTTAGTACAAGCAATAGTTAACCCACATGGTAGTCCCCAATTCTAATGTCACCATACACGATGACGAGCTAATGTTAAAATTTAAATTGGGATAAGTCAATATATCAGAGCAGAAAAATCCGGTTCTGTAAATAATGAGATATGGGAATTTATCACTTTAAAACCACCACTATTCACCTTAAAGTCTCCAGCAATCATAGAAATCAATAAACCATGATCAAATCCAGAATGCATGAAAGATAAATTTGTCCAGATTCCACTATATAACATGTAACAGAAAACTAACAATACTAAAATGTTAGAAAAAACGTCAGCAACAAATTGCCTGACGGAAGAAAGCAAAAAAAGGGACTAAAATACAAAAGATGAAGAAACCGATTTTCTCTCAACTATGGCAGTCGATTTTCAGCAAAGAAGCAACCACAGTTTCCCACTTTCATACATAAATCACACACTAACAGCTAGGGTAAAGGCAACCAATAAATAAGAGTAGGTTAGACTTTAGTTGGACCAATAATAAAGTTAAATGGGTCAAAATTCAAAGTCATCCAATAGGTAAATATTTATGGGGCACTGAGTAATATTAATTTCTTAATCTACTTCCAACGGTCCATATTATTTTCAAATCGAGCATTTGAACTTGGTTGTTGGTAACAATTTCACTCCTCGGTTAATGCTTATAAAATTCAATTCAACGTTTACATCATAACTCGGAATTCATTAGGTATCAAAACCCAACATTTAATAATGGTCAAACAAAAACCATTGCTTATTTATTTATTTATTCTCAATTAAAAAGCTTTTTTATGTGTATCTAAATTTAAATTAAATGAAATTTACTCTTCTTCTTCTTCTTCTTCTTCTTCTTCTTCACGAGTCTATCTTTTTCTTCACCCTCACCCACTGCTATTGTAAAGTCCCGAAATTTTTAGAGAATAGAATTAATTATTCTATATATTTTTTAGTGTTTTGAAAAGTTAGTGCCTAAAGTGTATATATAATAAATTTATTTTTATATGGGTCAAATATTTAGATATTGATAAAACAATAATAAGTATGTGGATATTTGACTCGTTGGATAGATCATAATTAATCATACATATTAGACTCGAGAAAAAGTTAATTCGGATAAACGAGATCCAAATTATTGAGGTCGAAAGATGTCGTCTTAAATTGTTATTTAATTAAGTTAATTAATGAGTTAGAATACAAGGGTGACACTTATAGAGTAAGTTTATTGGTAAGTTATTAATTGGTTTTTATTAAATAAGGATTTTGTATTTAAAAAAAGAAAAAGAAAAATAGAATTGTGGAGCAGCCTCGTATGTAGGAGTAGTTGAAGATGTGTTAATTAGTTTTATTTTAATACTATTTAATTGACTTGATTTTGGGTATTGGCAATGATAGCCTGCCACTATTTTTGGATGAGAAATGAAGTGATTTTTAATTGTATGGATTACTAGGATTGAGATGGGGGAAAACACGGTATTTTTGTAGATTTTTAGGCCTATTTTTCCCTTTTAACTTTAAATACCATACAAAGTAACAATTATCTACCTTAAAGAGAAAATATAGATATGTATTACTGTAGCAACAAGTAGAAATTAAAGATTTGGAAACATGAATTCTTGTTTTTTCTTCCAACTATCATTTTTTATCAATCAAGGTAGGATAATGAGGTGAAGTTGATGTTATCCCGTTTAATTTTTTTTTTTTTTCATGTTGATGAATTATTATATTTATGAAATTAAAGATATGATANCCGTTTAATTTTTTTTTTTTTTTCATGTTGATGAATTATTATATTTATGAAATTAAAGATATGATATAATAAGTATGATATGGTCATCCAGTACCGAAGATATAATATGTATTGAGCTCTTATCGAATTTTAAAGATATGATGACGATATGATTTTTTTAGATGCATAATCTAAATATTTTATTTGGAATTGCACCATGATTTTCGTGTCCTATTAAGTGTTCCCATGTACTCACCATTTTTCTCCTACTCCTCACGGATTAGAACAGGTCATTGGTTGGTGGGCGATGAGGTGTTGTCGTTGTATCAAGATTTATGGAACTAAATAAATAATCTAGTGTAATGTGACTAAGAATTTTTTTTTCAGCATTGTTTTGGTTTATTTATCAAATAGATCTTTTTATTTGGAACGTATTTTATTTGAATATATTTCCTACATATTTTTATTTATTATTGGTAGAATCAAAATTTTCACGTTTGGTTGTTTGACATGTTTATTTAATTATTGAATGAAATATTTAGTAACGATTTCAATTTTAAAAATTTGGATCGTTACAACTATCCTTCCCATGGCCCCCATCCCGCCCCCACAATAAATAAAGGACAATGTTGGGGGTGGGATAAAGGGCTGGTAGGTAAGAGGCAAGGACATCGATAGAGGTAGAGAGTGAATAAGTAGAATAGAAGGCAATGAGTATGATTTTGAAACATTAAACAACAACAATATTCTACATAATATTAAAAAGTGAGTCATTTTTCACTTTTTTTTCTCTCCAACTTAAATTCCTCTCATGTATGTCCATCTTGATTTTATTCCCTATTATCTAATCTAGTATATGTGAACTTTATATGTCACTACTTAGTATGATCGTGTGCTATTTGAGAATATTATAATAATTATCGAAATTTTGATAATTAGATTGGATTGAGCGTGCAACGTGATTATAGTACATTTTATTCCAACCGGATTTTTAAAAAGTAACTACCTAGTTGATGGAGTGGAATAGAGAGAAGCAACTTCAATAATATGTTGATTTCGAACTCGAAATGTTATTAATATGAATAAGTCAAAATCACTATCGAAGCTATTTGTACATGTCTTAAATGTGAATCAATCCCTACAAGCTAAGGAATTATTATGGAAACAAACAAGACATAGGACAAAGCAAATAAAATGGAAACAAAGCAATTAAATTCAGATTGTCATGCTATTAGCCTCTTCGTGGATTGATTAGTGTGAAAATATTTTCTAATGTTACATTTATTTTGAACAACGATAATCACCACCAAATTTTTATAGTTTTTAACTTCTTATAATACAATAAAAATAAATTAATATCATTCAATAATTATTTAACTTTAACATCGAAATACCATCATCAGAACTCAACCTGGAACCTCTTCTTCTAATACTTGTTACAAATTTGAAGTCAATAATAGACTTGAGTAGAAGTTGGAGCAACCGAAAAGAGATCTAAACACAATTTTGAGCTGACCTTCAATGAAGTAAAACTCGATTGATGCCACAAAATGCCAGAGTTTCAGCCAATTTGGACATAAAGCTAAAACTCAGTATGAAAATATAATGCTTGTTTAAAAGCATTGCTCAATTAGTTGTCAAGCCACTTGATTTAGAATCTGAAGCAGTTACCATTGTTTGCTCTAATATTAGATGATTACAACAAGCTGAATTAAACCTTCTACACGACGAACTATGGTTAAGCATTAGACACATGCTAAAAGACTTGCATAATCAGTACTTGAAAGTCATTCCTTCAAAATATATATTCTGATCAAACTAGTCATCCATGAAAATACCCTATTCGGTTTTATACCGGTCATTTTCTTTCCATTAATTACAGGCTGACCAAAATGCCATGTTTGAAAATTAAATGACAGTATGTAGCTAGAGCAACTTTGGCACACTCCAGAGGAAAAGGCAAAGTAATTAGTTCCACTCAAGGCCCCCAAGTGTGATAGAGCCCATTCCTTCCCACACTTCATTGCACCCGACTTCTTCGTTGTCAACGCCTTCCATATTGGAGTCCCACCAACCACCCCCATTTGCATCTGTTCAAAAGTGAAGGAAAAAAAAAACTATGTTCCTCAACTAAATTAGAGCTAAAAGTGTGCAGAAAGATTGAGGAAGACAAATATGTAATGGAATTATATTAATCATAATAGTCTCTAATCTTACTGCATCTATAGATATCAGACTTACAGTGATTGAAGAAAGGTTCATGTTCTTCCTTGATAGAGAAAGTTTTCCTTTGTCCTCTTCGTAATCGCTTTGAATCGTCTCCAAGAACTGCCATTCGTTTTCTTGCAGATGGCTCATCATCATGGCCTTGTAATTCATACCGAAAAAAAGAGTAACTTGAAATGCTATATGAGAGAATGCTTATTCATTCTCAAAATGATTGAAAAGAAATAGATGCTTTTACTCGACGTCATCTACTACACATGCACAACATAGGTTGGCTTATATCAATTTTGTGGAGAATTTTAATAACAAAAGGAAATCCAAATGCACAAAGATCTGAATGGAGACTCTGAAGGTAAAATGGAATGGAGTTGTGTTGTAAATCATCTTTTCAAATTTTATTGCATCTATGGATACCAAACTTACAATGATTGAAGAGAGGTTTAAGTTCATCCATGCCAGAAATATTCTTCTTTTTTCCTCTTGATGATGCCTTTGAATCGTCTCCAAGAACTATCAAACGCTTTCTTTCAGATGGCTCATCATCGTGGCCTTGTAATTTTGATGGTAAAAAAAGAGTATCTTTAAATGCTATATGAGAGAATACTTGTTTCTTCTCAACATGATTGAATGTGAACTGAAGCTCTAACATGATATCATCTGCTACACATGCATTAACACTAAAAACATACATGGACTTAATATCTTTATACTTACCCTCCAGTATCATTACCAAAGGAAACCATTTAGTCAACGGTAGAAGAAAAAGTTTAGATGTATCCTCCTAAAATGACAAACAAGGACACAGGCTGCATCTGGGTGGAAAACTCTATCCAATATAAGTTTGGGGTTTCTAATAGTAAACAGCTATGTCTTCTTCTATAAAGCATTCTAATCTATCCAAAATCGACATGCCTTAAGTATGACGATTTACCCTGTCAACTTGCCGAAACTTCTACAAATTGACAGGCAAATAAATGACACTGAGAGGCCTATTCTTGTAGCATTTTCTAGTTTTACAATTAAGTTTAATCGGGCCAACCGCTAACTGAGAAACACACTAGACAGCAATGAATTTCAATTAAATGAATAAATCAAGTAATTATCAGAAGCAACTACAATTATATGGAAACAACAAGAGCTAAGAAGAAATGACAAACCTTCAGACAGATTTTTTCTTTTTCTTGTTTGTTGTAGGTCATCTGTTTCAATACTTCCCATATCATTATTACCACAAGAATCTGTGTTATCCTTCTTAAATTTCTCAACATGCTTGAACATCTCAAAAACACCTTCTAGAGAACAATTCACATTTGCATCTCCTCTTTGCTTACTACCACTTTCTCCTTCAGCACAACTTTTCAATTCTTCACGACTTAGTGGCGACACAAATGGCCTCTGCTTCCCCTGCCAAGGATGATATGTTGTTCCTTTTAGGCAACTAAACACACGCATTACAAATCATCTAGAAGTTCAAGCACTCATTGTCTTCTCAAAACGAAAGTACATCTTTGGAGAAATCTTCCTAATTCAACTATAGTTGGATTTTCTACTCTTTGATGATCAAAGCTGCAAATGAAACGGATTCCAACATTTTCTTGAAAAGCTTACAAAGTTAAGACTCTACCTTCGAAGATTACATGACATTTATCTACAGCCAAGAAAAAGTTACAAGGGTGAAGCTAAACTTTTTTTTTCTTTTCGATTTTTGGAGCTAAAATTATCTGTTCTAATATTCAAATAATAACTAGCAGCACATGATTCTGTTATACACGAACCTGACGCACTCTCTTTCTTTTCCTTTTTTGAGGATTCTTTGTTATTGTGAGCAAATATTATGCATTAAAGATTAACTGAATTCAGAAAAGATAAAAATAGAACAGGTACTTCCCATTTTCCGGAGATTTAAGTAAGAACTTCCAACTATTGGAATCAATTAGCATAGCACCCGAATATCCCTTTTTCATTAGCGGTCCCAAATTTCTTATCTTTCTCATTCACTCTCATTTTCTTATTACTGCATAAATACTCTTGAAAAACTGCTTAAATAGTACCTGAACTGATGTGGGCAGCACAGAACTTTTGTGCAACTTTTGATTGAGAAAATCAGATAGCGAAACGCGAGAACACGTTTGATTGGGAGCTTTAATTTCGACATTCTTCTTACAATCACTGACTCTGAAAATGCACAAAAAAAAAGTAGTAAAACAAGAAACCAAGGAACAACAAGGAAAAATGAAAAATTGGCCATAATTTGACTTATTTTGTAGTAATTTACCGATTTGAAGCGCTAAAGAGGAAGGTTGAAGCAATAGAGCGTTGGCCCAGTGGGCGAACTGAAGACTGTTTTGACTTCATCTCTCTAATTGTAGTTTTCCATTGCGTTTTGCTCTGCCTGAGACTGAAATTTGTTTTGAAATAAGGGGCGCCATCTTTTGTATAGAATTGGCGCCAGAATAAGTAAAATTTTTGAAGATGTTCCTAAGTAGTAGGATAAATAGCACTTGAATCCCAAACTTTTGAAATTTGTGATGATAAGGTCCCAAACCTTTCATTTGAAGTATGTCAGGTCCCTAGACTATGAAAAGTTTGTGAGTAAAGTCCTTTTCTGATGAAACAGACGATTTGGCCATTAAATGGTCATCTTTTTTTTTTTTTTTTTTTTTTTTTTTTTTTTTTTTTTTTTTTTTT